>SZWC01033908.1:0-11515 GCA_023375785.1 Penium margaritaceum | reverse complement strand
ATCCATAAAGCATGTATATAATTGTGTCCAATTCATGGATCAATGAGGTTGAGGGGGCCAAGGCCTTTTGTAGACATACTAAAGTGACAGCATCTAAGTGTGGTGTCAGCCAATACCGCACCAAATGCAACTTGTGCACGGTGCTACACATGCATTGGATGTTTTTTCTAGGCGGTAAACGTGGTACAATGGTAGACAATGGATAAGAGGAGGAAGGAATTTGCAACTGAAAACATACAGATGTGATAGCATGGATTGATGAAATGGATTTTTCCTTGAAGACAAAATTTTTCAATAGAAGGTTCCATGGGTAAGATGGGTCAGGCTTTGTGCCAATGAAGATACCAATAACACATTCTGGTGATGTTCCCGAAGAGAAGTGTGTGGGAGCTGGCAGGGGGTATGTAGCTCAGTCGTGAGGGGAAACTATATGTTTTGTTTGGGTGATGCTGAAGGCCTTGGGTTTGACGTCAGTTAGCAAGTGATTTTAGTACATAGCAGAGGTCTCCAAGATCATTAAGAAGAAAAGAAATGTCATGTGTGATGGCTTCAGCATGAATTGTGTCATTATGTGGGCATAGGTACGATCAGTTTGGATGGAGATGCTTAGGAGAAATTCCAGTCTGAGGAAGGTGAGCCATGATCTGGGAGATCAAGTAGAGGGGATCAGAAGACACCCTTGCATGACACCTGAGTTCAGCAGGATAGGATCTTTTAGGTCATATTCAATGTCGAAAGATGTGCCTGTAAATGTTTTTGTCAGTTCTACCACATTGGACAGAGAAAAATCAAGACCAGAGATTCAAAGGGCATCAAGCATGTATGAGCGCCTTCAGTTTAGTCGCATGCCTTATCAAATACAAGCTCACGATATGATACAATGTTTTGTTTTGCCATCCCCATCCTTCACATACCCGTGAGTGGCTGATCTGTGGTGTTGTGTACGTAACTTTATTCACAATCACTTCATCATGCAAGGCGCAATTTTGTGCAACAATGTCAATTGTCTTTAAACATTTCATGTGATCCAACCATTATGCATCAGACACCATGCCCAGCATGATACTTCTGTCATGTTCAGATGTTAAACAAGAGACCTTGGTGAGTTCTTGAAAAATTCTGAACACAAACTAGTTCTTTGGAACATTTATTCTCATGAATCCTTTGGAACACAGTTGTACAGGGAATTTCATGGCTTGTTGAAACGCTTGGGAGTTGTAGAACAGTGATTATACCATTCATGCTTAGCCCAGTAAGAAATGGTGTTGCAACAGCCTTGAGGTGGTCTCTGTATTCAAACATGGAAAGGCAAGGAGGACATGAAAACTTGGGAAATTCCTCAAGAAACCTCAATACAATGAAGTGCATAAAAAACTTGACGAACTATTACACAACAAAACACTTGAAAGCATACGTTATTTTACACACCTGAGGCACAAACATAGCTCTATTTTGGTTGGGAACCCCCTTGTACATTTTCTGATGCCTTATATGTTTTCTAACCCACAAAATCCCCCCACATGTCAGCAGATAAAAAGGCTGTGTACACACCAAAAAACTCACAATTGATACTTGTTGCCAGTGAACCTACACAAACCCATTTGTTTTGCACATGTCACCACACCTTACAAAGCAAAGCACACCACGATCATGTGAACATTTTCATGCAGATGTGGCTTGGTTAGTATGTGCACTAGGCAGGCTGCACCAAAAAACTAGTTTTCAATCCTTGCAAATTCAAGATAGAATTATAAGATGACAATATTCCAGTTGTCCTATGCATTAGTGTGGATTCTGTTTCACAAATCACAAGCTACATGCCTCAATATCCTCCAAATTGCATACTTGGACTTCGTAAATTCACCTAACACTAAGTTTTTCACACACGTGCAACAAAACACTCAGTTTTCAACACCATAAAAGGAAACTGGAATTCAAAAATAGGTGGTGGCATGCGATAACATTTTCCTCCCATCTCAAAGAGAACATGCACATGGGAAATAGGTCAGGCCCACCCTACTCGCTATCTAGTTTTCGTGGCAAATATATGACATCTTTCCCCCCTTGTCCTTTTTTTATTCATGTCTCCCTTTCACCACAGAGTCAACAAGACCATCACATAAACTTCTCAAATCAACGGGTAGCACAAGATTAACCACCGAGACTCCCATCTGGAAAAAACTCACCAAATACATACTGTATTGATACATGGAAATCCAGAAGCATTGACAAGTCCAAAACAAGCACGTAAAGTGCTGACACTCTAACTTCCAAACTTTATCAGTACATTTTTTTTTATTCTATCCTTGGCTTCTTTAGCACCAAGTCAATCGGTTCATCTTTTCCCATGGTACTTTAATCGGTCAACTCATCCTGATGGCCTTGACATTGATGACATTGCCATGCCACACCACAACCTTGGTTATGGACCTACTGTCGATGAGATCCACCTTGATGTGCGATGCCACGCACATTTCATTTTCTTTTACCCTTATGATTCAACCCATGATATTGGCTGCTTTGACTTTCCTCAATGTGTTTCGTGTGCTTGAGTTGCGAAGGCCCTTCGAGGTATAATTTTGTCTTCCTCTATCAGAGGTTTCTCCCCCTAAAAGTGCAACAACACCAGAGGTTTGACCCATACTATGGCTTGAGATGCCTTTAACATCCCCTTTAGCTGCAATACCCCAAGGTGCCACCACCATACTAGAGGGATAATTTATTGACCCAAATTCATACAGTCCATAGTCAGTGTATCAAAAAAGTGAATTCCTGTAACCTTGGATTTCTCAAAACCCATAAACATGAATGCATGTGAGTCGAGGCCACATGTACAATCCTTTCCATATGTGAAAAGACATACGTTTTTTCAGCAGGAGGAGAAGTAGGGGTGAGTTATCAATTTTTATTTTTCTGTTCACGTCCCAATTCACTTTCTTATACACAGTTTCAAGGGTCAGGTAATTGGTTATATATCCCGCACTATTGGCGTTGACCACCAGTCTACATATCTTCTCCAGAGCAATACCTGCTTCTCTCCATGCATTAAATCCCCTTTCTCCACATGATACTCCTTCACTGGGTTGATAACCGCGGCACATTAAGGTGGAAGGGGAGGCATATCGTCAACAACATTCTTATGAGATCCCAATCCATAAATACACTCGTTGGTGCCATCCCTTAAGGTCTCAACTTATTCCTCCCATGGTGCAAGAAAGGCGTAGAGATCCCCCTTTTTAATCCATACAATAGATTATCTTCTCATTTTCAGGAAATATCACCATTTATTTTCATAATTTATAGTTCTTATCAACCTGAGAATCACACTCACCAAAAATAGGCCCCTTGCAAGTTCTCGGATATACAAAAATTCATGAGTTTTACACTCCTCACCTTGAACCTCCACATCCATGTGTCCCTCTCCAAATGCGATCAACAGTAAAAAATCCACCAAAACCACATCTTGTTGATGTGTGATATGAAACACCTCAAACAACTTAGGATGAGGAATGAGGTGTCTATCATCTTGTGATTCCACATACGAATCATTGGTTGCTTCTGTGCTTTCACTTTCACAAGCACGCCATTAACATTGGAGAAGGATGTAGCTGACATAGAAGATGAGAAGCTTGTGAACTTTCTACATTCTCCCTTCCTCACAGTGCCATCTGAGACAAGGTAAATAATGAGATCGCATGCAATGGAAGGACACACAGATTGCTTTTACTCGTGGTAAAGCAATGGCTATCTTTTTGTCGTCATCCCTTGCTATATTTACAATAGACTTTTCTTGGGGGTCTCTACAAGGTGTTTGTCCTTACCTACACAAGATTGGATGGCAAATGGGGATTCACAAGAGAGGGCGGGGGGGGGGGAGGGGGGCTTCCAATTGCGAACAAGGACCCCCCGCAACAGCGACGCTTTGCGAGGACCTAATGTCAAATGAACCGGACCACTCCACCATAAATACAATATTAATGGACCCTTGATCCCAGAGCCAAGAAGGAGACATCCCCGACACCCCAGTCATCAATTGGCTTCCGTCCTATGGAAGGCCAGCAACAACCATCACGAATGGCCATCAGCGGTGGTCATCGATCTCTTGTGATGATTGACGGCGAATGTACATCAACATGTTCAACTTTTGCATTGACTAGATAGATACATAGATCATTATGTTTATCATCGCTACCCCTCCACGGGGAATGGACGGTGGCACATAGCCACACATGAAAGTGAGAGTCAAGGGGGACACACACACAGGACAACCATGAAGAGGGGCATGCATGTGCCCACAGTCAAGTGTAAGGAAGCATGCAAAGGTCAAGTAAGCGATGTCCTAGCGAGATCTTGAGGGGGGGCAGTGCACACGAGGTCAATAAGCGTGACATGCCAATGGTGGCCAAAGAGGCCTAGTAACGGCATTTCACAAGTGCCGAGCTCAACGGTGCTGCGGCCAGATGGCTGCTGCATGCTGCGAGCTCGCTTCACATGATTCCACCATTTTGATGAAGTAGTGGCTGTCAACCTGGGCTGAGGATGCTGAGGATCTGGCGTCGGCGCAGGGGAGGAGGAACACGGGGTTGATGCGGGTAGCCCAGTGTTCGCTGCATACTAGGGTTGTTGTGGTAGCTGTAGTAGACTTGGAGCATACCTACCACACAAGACGCCAAGCAAGCCTGGTCCTCAAAAGAGAGGAATTATTTTATCTAGAAGCACCGCAGATTGGCTGGAAACCGACAGGGAAACTGACCCCGCACCTCGTAAAACACTAGAAAATCCCGCACAAAGTGCAATGGTGGGTGAGGAAACTGGGTATCCAGACAGGCAGAGCAGTGGCGTGATGCTAGAGGGATGTAGAGCTCATAAGGGAGGCCGGATATGCAAAGCTGCCAAAGGGCATGCGCGTGAAAAGGAGGGAATAGGAAGAGAGAGGTAGGNATGATTCCACCATTTTGATGAAGTAGTGGCTGTCAACCTGGGCTGAGGATGCTGAGGATCTGGCGTCGGCGCAGGGGAGGAGGAACACGGGGTTGATGCGGGTAGCCCAGTGTTCGCTGCATACTAGGGTTGTTGTGGTAGCTGTAGTAGACTTGGAGCATACCTACCACACAAGACGCCAAGCAAGCCTGGTCCTCAAAAGAGAGGAATTATTTTATCTAGAAGCACCGCAGATTGGCTGGAAACCGACAGGGAAACTGACCCCGCACCTCGTAAAACACTAGAAAATCCCGCACAAAGTGCAATGGTGGGTGAGGAAACTGGGTATCCAGACAGGCAGAGCAGTGGCGTGATGCTAGAGGGATGTAGAGCTCATAAGGGAGGCCGGATATGCAAAGCTGCCAAAGGGCATGCGCGTGAAAAGGAGGGAATAGGAAGAGAGAGGTAGGGGGGTAGGCTAGGGGAGCTGGGCACCGTAGTCTGGTAAAAGAGGATAGCCTTGGGGATATCAGTAGTGGGGGTACTGCTGGCGGTTGGTGGCGTGGGAGGGATGGAGGCGGGCATTGTTGAAGCAAGGCTCCTGGTGCCTGAGGGGAGAGGTAGTGTTGGCGGGGAATGGAAGGAGGGGGGGCTAGGGGAGTGGGGGTAAGGGGGGGTCCAGCCGGGCCAGGGGAGAGAAGGACAGAGCGCAGTTTGGAGCAAGTGAAGGAACGAGACAATTCAGACCAGGAGTCTGGGGCAGGTGAGCTGCATAGGGCAAGAGCGATGTGAGAGAGCATGATATGCCATGAAGATTGGTTTTCAACATGCCAGCAGTAAGCAACATTGGCAAGACGTTCTACCGGTAGCACTTCCAAGTATGCTGCATATCTAGAGTCGTAGAAAATGGGTAAGAACTGGAATGGGAGAGTGTTTGAATCAAGATGTATCAGGTGGCGCGGTGTCATCCTTGCGACTGTCGTTGCCGAGACACACCTTACACTGCCATCAAGATGTAGTTTATGGGCATCTTGAAGGCCACGTGGGGGGTCACATGTGAAGTAGGAGCGGCGCAATAAAGCAAGGGTAGGTGCGCCCCATATGGCAATGCCATACATTAGGCGGGTGAGATACAAGGCCCAAAGGAGAGTAAGGTGAAGGGAGACTATGGATATAGAGGATGAGGTGAATTTTTTTGAGACTACCTCTAGTGCCTGCTGTGCCTTGGTGATGAGTGGCTTTGTATCAATGATGTGTCTGGAGGTAGCGGAGAAGCGTAGACCAAGGTAGGTATATTCTTCAGAGAAGGGGAGGTAGGATGCGGAGGGCAATGTGTGAAGGCGAATGAGTGGGCGGAATACCAAGACGGTGTACTTGCTTGCCTACATTGTATGACCCAGGGTACTAAGGGAGTAGAATGCCTCGTCCACTGCACGTTGAAGGCCACTGATTGACTCAGAGAGGAGGATGACATTGTCAGCCTGTCGGAGGAGTGGGATGGGCGTGCCAAGGAGAGAGGGAGTATCCGTGTCGATGCGAGAAATGGCATGTTATAGAGGGTGGATGTGGTTGTTGAAGAGTATAGGGCTGCATGGGTTGCATTGGAGAAGGCCATGGCAGATGGGAAAGGGGTCGGAGTGGCCGGCAGGGGTGTGGACGCGGGCGGTGGCTGATAAAGAAAGCTTTTCTACAGTGCCCACTTCCTTCGTGGTGAGGCCGAGAGTGGCAAGTTGGGCAAGAATCGATTCATGGCTGACAGAGTCGTAGGCCTTGCGAAGGTCTAGGAAAGCAACGTAGAGGGGGCGTTTCCTATAGCGGGCCAAGAGGACCAGGGTGTACAAGGTGAAAGGATTGTTGAGAGAGTTGTGTTTTGGGAGAAATGTGTTTTGGGTAGGGTGAAGACACTGGCTAAGGGGTGCGCGTGACAGTAGTAGTGAGAGGAGGTAGGCGAAGTAGAGTTTGGTGAAGGTTGGCTGCACAGTAAGGAGGCGATACTTGTCGGGGTCTGTGCGGTCAAACGCTTGTGGATGGGGTGGATGAGACCTTCTGTGTAGTGGGGTGGGAGGGAGTCGGTGGAGAGGTATAATTTTAGCAGCCTACAAAGAAAGGGGGCAAGTTCACGTGGGAGGTGCTCAGGCCTTAGGCCATGGGTGCTGGAGCCCTACGCCTACGCATTCAGTCCAGGGTCTCCTCTATGGTTTGATTCAGGACTGGTTGTTGGGTGAAGTCAGCAGCTGGTAAAAGAAGGTGCGGGTGAGGGGTAAGGTCAGATGTAGGCGCGAGGGCTGGCTGTGCGAACAGTGTTGTCGCATAGGATCGCCATTGTGTGGGCAGAATAGAGGCTGGTGGTGAGCGTGTAGTAGAGAATAAACACCAGAAGGTGCGGGTTTTTCTGGTAAAGAGGTTGATTGTGCGGATAGAGGAGCTTGCATGATACTCAAATTTAGCAACTTTACATGTCCAACGATAAGCATGCAAGAGCCGAGCAATTTGGGGGGAGTGTGGGGACCGGTGGCAGGTAGTTTTGTAGACGCAGGATGTAGCATGGCGAAGGGGTGACCACTTGGGGGCGTACGAGTGGCGGAGCGGGCGAGACGGTGATGCAAGGCATGCAGCGCAGGACGCAGCTTGGAGTGCTTTAATGAGAGATGATGAAAATCGTGGTAATTCAGACATTGTTGACGTTGTTTGGAGGAGTTTTTCCACTGGAGGCGTGGAGAGGGGAAGAGGGTAGTAGTTTAAGATTTTTTTCCAAGAGAACGGTGTAGATGGATGAGTGTAAGGGATGGTGATAGGGATGACAAGGGAGAAAGCACAGTGGTCTGAGTCTACGGTGTGTTCAAATACTATGAGGGAGCAAGGACATAGTGAGTAGGGCAACAATGCATAATCAATCACACTGTCATTTAAATACCTGTGCGAGCCCCTGATGGATGAGTTTCCCTCGGTAGAGCCCTGAGCAATAGCGAGCAAGTGCTGCTCGTAGAAGCGAATCAAGTGTCGTCCGCGTGTGTTTATGCGACAATGGGGGTCATGACTATGCCGGGAGGTGAAGTGGTAGGGAGCAAGGCAATCGTCCAAGAACATGGGGAGAAGGGAGCCCGTTCGTGCATTAAAGTCCCCTAAAATGATGATGTGGGTCCCATTTGGGATCACCGAGACAGGGGTGTAGAGTTCGTCAAAGATGGATGGTTCACTGGTGGTATCCGTTTGGCGCCGGCTACTGATCAACAAGAGGGAGGTATTTTTTTTTCATGCCGGTTCATGAACACCAAGGTTAACCATTGTTTGTGGGTCGTGTTTTTCCTGATTTCTTATCTGTCTTTGTCTGTGGAAATCTTGGCAATGAAGTGGATGTACCCGATGTAGGAATAAAGCACAGAAACAGTTTTCTCGCAAAATCCAAAAGTAGACATTGTGTAAACCCAGTTTGATCTTCCCGTCTGGCAGAATTCCGGTTGCTGTCAATCCTCTTTGCAGAACGGACTCCTATCGCGAGTACCTAGATTATGAGCTCGTTAAGGGTGCGGCTGGTCAACGCTGGAATGCGTCGTTGGGCCTCCTCATCGATGGATTCCAGCGATGGGCAGTCAGTCTTGTCCGCGGTGTTTAAGCCTTACAGTTCGTCCACGTAGAGTGGCTCGGCTCTCAACGTCGATTCGTCTGGAAGAACTTCTTTATTCCCTTGCTGAGCGATCCTGCTGGGCCCCACATGGCACATCAATGGCTGAACAAAATCTTCCCAACAATCCCCGTTTCCACCAATGACGTGTGAATGTCTATAGTTGGAGGCTCGATGATTGTCCACAGTTGGAAAAAAGTCAATCCGGACCTGACCGCATGGGTCGCTCCCCTGACTGGTAATGATGAGTATGCAAGTGAGGTGTTTGGACTAGGAAATTCCTCCAACAAAAGGTGCAAAGAACTGTCCGATAGCGCTCAACTATAGATTGCAGAGTTTACCAGCCGCACCCTAAGTCAACTGAGAGGAAAAAAACAATTCCCACGGTCGGGAGGTCGCGCGTACCCTGCCGAGTAGGCCCTGGTAGATCGCATGACCTCAGCAGTTACTCCACGTAACTGCTTGTACCCGCCGCTGGCAGTACCGGAGGTCGTCCCCTACCAGCTCATCTCATCGGAACTGCTTGTACCCGCCGCTGGCAGCGTTTACCAGCCACACCCGGCGGCTGGTAAACGCTGGAATTCGACGCCAGCGTCGATATCCAGCGGAATCAGAAGCTGCTAAACATCTTCCTGCCCGGCTACGCTGAGATCCAATGTTGGTTCTTGTATTTTTCGAGTTTAATGCCTTGTTTTTAAAAGAGCCGCACTTGAATGCGTGGTTGGAATGCAAAAGCTTACCTTGAACTCTGGGTTTTACTGTTGTCAATGGTTTTCATGAACGTCAACTGCGACAGGATCGGGGTCCATTTGCGACTGTCGCCGGAAAGCGACAGCGTCAACCGAGAGCGAACATCAATGGAGAAAGGAATGCAACTCTCGCAAACAAAGCCAACAATCGCGGATCAATTGTTGAGCGTTCGTTTGCGGCTGTCGAGCCTCCGTTGGGAGAAAGTTGAGCGTTTGGATGTTGTGGCATTTGTTCATGAAAGGCATGGGCATGCCACAACTTGGTCCGTAACAACTTGGTCCGGTTTCGCTCGCGGTATATGAGTGAAGACGCCTCCCAGACATTCGCAAGTGAGAAGGCGGGAAACTTTCATTTGTTATTCAACGGCATAAGGCTAAAATACCCCGATTCGCAAGTATCCTGTGAAATTAGCTCAACATGTGACCGTTTCATATACGAATTTGGAAGGTCAGACACCTGGCGAAGAACGTGAGGAGACTGACCGCATTCCTGAGCGCTCTGGGTCAAGTAAGGCGGTGAGGAAACTTCATCTTGGCGACAAACACTGCAGCACGTATTTAGATACTTTATGAGGAAAACCATGATGACGAGGAAGAGTAGTGGGTAGAATAAAACAGAACTCTGCTAGTTCAAAACATCGAAACCCAGAATGGATCTGTTCCCGTATGCATCAAATTCCATGCAGAATTTGAACACAATGCAAGTACAGAAAAGTGGGTTCAATCATGAAAAATACAAGCGAGGGCGCGTTTCCTGATAAACCTAGAAAAATACAAGCTTTCAACCATAAGGGGGGGAGAATCCTATAGAAGCTCAACAAATGATTCACCAGAAATGTCTACATTTTGGAATAGGAAAATTTGTGAAATAAAAATTTTATCACGATGGTAAAGATATAATTAAGAACTTTGAATCGTGCTCCTTTAAATTCATTGAATGTTTTTTGATTAAAATTATTTTTCTATAAAATTGATGAACGAATCATATTCAAACCTGAAGATAAAAGAGAAGGCTTTTTATTCCTCTATCCAAATACATTTTTTTTGTATCACATCATTTCCAATCTTAATTCAACTTTAACATTCATGAACGTACTTATCTGCTCATGTATACGTGTGAAAATTTTCAAATCAATATCTGAAAATCATTTTGTGTTAATTTTGTATTTAAAAAAAAAACGTTCATCCATATAAATACTTATATAAATATAGCTATATTCACAACTATAGTTATGTTTTCACTAACTTCCATATCAAATTTTAGAATCACATCCATATCCATAACTACTTCCATATTTACGTCTATACTTTAATTTACAAATAATATGTATACCTATATTTATATCTATATCTATATCTATATCGATATCTACATCTATATCTATATATATCTATATCTATATCTATATCTATATCTATATCTACATCCATATCTATATCTATATCTAAATCTATATCTATATCTATATCTATATCTATATCTAGATCTATATCTATATCTATATCTATATCGATATCTATATCTATATCTATATCTATATCTATATCTATATCTCTATCCCTATCTATATCTATATCAATATCTATATCTATATCTATATTCATATTCATATCTATATCTATATCTATATCTATATCTATATCTATATATATCTATATCTATATCTATATCTATATATCTCTATATCTATATCTATATCTATATCTACATTCATATCTATATCTATATCTATATCTATATCTATACATATATCTATATCTATATCTATGTCTATATATATCTATATCTATATCTATATCTATATCCATATATATATCTATATCTATATCTATATCTATATCTATATCTATATCTATATCTATATCTATGTCTATATCTATATCTATATCTATAAATATATCTATATCTATATCTATATCTATATCTATATCTATATCTAAATCTATATCTACATCTATATCTATATCTATATCTATATCTATATCTATATCTATATCTTTATCTATATCTATATCTATATCTATATCTATATCTATATCTATATCTATATCTATATCTATATCTATATCTATATCTATGTCTTTATCTATATCTATATCTATATCTATATCTACATCTATATCTATGTCTATATCTATATCTATATCTATATCTATATCTATATCTATATCTATATCTATATCTATATCTGTATCTATATCTATATCTATATCTATATCTATA
>SZWC01033907.1:8545-18983 GCA_023375785.1 Penium margaritaceum | reverse complement strand
TCGAGAGTCATTCGCCTACATGACTTAAATCATCTCTTTGGTTTGATCCATAGATTTCCGCTTGATCGTTTGGTCACAGAAGTTGCCGGTCGTTAGTTCGATGAGCTTGTGTTTCTGGTGGTCAAGTCAGATGTTCCCTGTTAGGACCCCAGAGTGCGAGTGTGTTCATACTGAGTGAGGAAGTGAACTTAATGCACACAGTGCAACTATGTGCAATTCCTGGCCCTAGAGGTCCAAATGGTTCGTGATGTTAGTTTCATTATAAAGTCACATGGTTTGAAAGTTGAAGTATCATGAATGCCTTTTGGAGATTCATGCTGCTGTTTTGTTTATCTTACATGTGGTCAACTTACAATGGACAAGTAGAGACTTTCAAATGTTCGTTCCAATCATGCAAATGCATTGTCTTTGTTTGAGCTCTATAAGTGATGCGATGGATTCGAGAAATCAGATAATCAAATCTGAAGCTCAAAGGTGAGTTTTCGACTTCCAAAACTCTCTAAAAACTCTCTCAAGAAAAAAGGAATTTCCAGCGATTTTGACTTGGGATATACTGTCCATATTCACCGATACAAAATGTAGCAGTTCCGTCCAAAATCACACATTGATTTCCGAGACACGTGGACACTTGTTCTTGAACAGTTCCCCGAGTCCTCCCCGACAATCTACATTATAGTATATGATACATTCTCTCCATGATGATTTTTTCATATCCCTTGAAAAGCTAATACGCCGATGGGCAAGTGGAGCAAAAGCTCTTTCCATCTTTACAGAACACACCCGGTTCATTTTCTCTTTCACTCACCAAACGCCCTCCGTAATGAAGAGCATGGTAGCAAACAACCGTTATCAGTACCGAGCCTGTACGTAGTCGTCATGGTGGGTCGAGGATTATTGTTTGGTCAATCATTTTGCAAACATTAATGGTTTGCTATATCCATATAAACCTTTTTATGTCACTACAGGTATGTTTTTGGAATGTATTTTTGCAACCGCTTGAGTAGTGCGTTTGGTTAGAAAAAGGAAGTGTTAAAGATATCTTTGCAATATCCATTATGTATTGGATACTAGAGGTTGCCACGCAATCACTGTGTGATAATTGCACTTCACCGCCCATGACAAGAGCACTCGTCATGTACAGTAACCCCGTACGATTGGGGGTTTCTCTAGACAACCTTGCGACGATTAGAGAGAAGAATGGAGGAAGATCGTGTCGTCCACAGTCAGGTGAATTTCATCGCCAAAGATTCAATGTAAACAATCGTCGTCGAATAGCCGGCCGTCAAGTTGAATGCAAAATGCTTCGCGTAACGATTAGGTGAGCCCAAAGGGATAAGTGCACGAACTGAATAGCGGAAGCGAGAAATGGGTTGAGTAACAAAATTAAGAGATGTAATTTAATTGTAACACAGAAAAAACGACATTTCTACGTCCACAAGAAGAATATACATGTAAGGAGCTACAAAAACCGTAGAAAAAAAGCTCAAACTGCACTAAGTTATACTCATAAGAAATCATGTTTTTGGTTCATGAAAATATTTAAACGAAAATTGGAGGGCCTCTAAAAATACATGGAAAACACAAAATAAAAACATGGAGATGAAACTTTACCTGACCATTTTCACGAAAAGAAACCTTCATCACAATAATATGAAGAGAAAGTTAAGACACAGAACAAAATACAATGGAGACTAGGACACATGAGATAAATAAGTACACTAAGTGCACTCTTAGTGTACTTNTTATTGTTTGGTCAATCATTTTGCAAACATTAATGGTTTGCTATATCCATATAAACCTTTTTATGTCACTACAGGTATGTTTTTGGAATGTATTTTTGCAACCGCTTGAGTAGTGCGTTTGGTTAGCAAAAGGAAGTGTTAAAGATATCTTTGCAATATCCATTATGTATTGGATACTAGAGGTTGCCACGCAATCACTGTGTGATAATTGCACTTCACCGCCCATGACAAGAGCACTCGTCATGTACAGTAACCCCGTACGATTGGGGGTTTCTCTAGACAACCTTGCGACGATTAGAGAGAAGAATGGAGGAAGATCGTGTCGTCCATAGTCAGGTGAATTTCATCGCCAAAGATTCAATGTAAACAATCGTCGTCGAATAGCCGGCCGTCAAGTTGAATGCAAAATGCTTCGTGTAACGATTAGGTGAGCCCAAAGGGATAAGTGCACGAACTGAGTAGCGGAAGCGAGAAATGGGTTGAGTAACAAAAGTAAGAGATGTAATTTAATTGTAACACAGAAAAAACGACATTTCTACGTCCACAAGAAGAATATACATGTAAGGAGCTACAAAAACCGTAGAAAAAAAGCTCAAACTGTACTAAGTTATACTCATAAGAAATCATGTTTTTGGTTCATGAAAATATTTAAACGAAAATTGGAGGGCCTCTACAAATACATGGAAAACACATAATAAAAACATGGAGATGAAACTTTACCTGACCATTTTCACGAAAAGAAACCTTCATCACAATAATATGAAGAGAAAGTTAAGACACAGAACAAAATACAATGGAGACTAGGACACATGAGATAAGTAAGTACACTAAGTGCACTCTTAGTGTACTTTTGTATGGTAATTGAGCGCACTTACCACATACACTAGACCCACGCACTGATGTCCCTCCTAATAAGAAATGGTTTTGGAAATATAGGACAAAAGGAAAAGTGTGCTTGGAAACATTAGGCAAATTAGCACACCGAGTGGGCTCTCGGGGTGCTTTTATATGATGACATAGCGCACTTCCCACATACACTAGCCCCACACATTCACATCCCTACGAAGAAGAGAACTTTTTGGCCATGTAGGAAAAAATCGAGGACATGCTATGACACATAAGACAAAAAGGTACACTAAGTGCACTCTTAGTGTACTTTTGTATGGTGATTGAGCGCACTTACCACATACACTAGACCCACGCACTGATGTCCCTCCTAATAAGAAATGGTTTTGGAAATATAGGACAAAAGGAAAAGTGTGCTTGGAAACATTAGGCAAATTAGCACACCGAGTGGGCTCTCGGGGTGCTTTTATATGGTGACATAGCGCACTTCCCACATACACTAGCCCCACACATTCACATCCCTACGAAGAAGAGAAATTTTTGGCCATGTAGGACAAAATCGAGGACATGCTATGACACATAAGACAAAAAGGTGCACCGAGTGCGCTCTTAGTGTACTTTTGTATGGTGACCAAGCGAACTAGCCACACACACTAGCCCCACACACTGAGTTTCCTCCTAAGAATCGGTTTTGTTGGCCACATAAGACAAAAGTACACTCCTCTTACACACATTAGGAGAGTAGGGACGGGTGCTAAGAACTTCCTTTGATGAGAGCACACTCAAGGCACACACCAAAAAGTAGTGTATGATATGGCCTCGATTAACCATACCTCAATACTTTAGCCCTTAGGTGGGGTGGCCGAGTCATTGATGCATTTATGTGAAAATTCTATAAAACATCAAGTTTTGAGGGGATGAGAAGATTACTGCACTTTGAATGTCTTGCCAAAAGGCAAGATTGGTACACATGGTGGTAGCAAGATACATCAAGGATCCAACGACTCTTAAGTAGTCAGTCAAATCAAAGATCTTTTCTGATTTTGACACATCTGAACACTTGAGCAGTGTTTGGCCTACTACGGTCATGGGAGTTGAGGCCGGAGGGACTACTGCTGCCAGAAGGGGCCCAAAGCGCCTCCAAGGTTGCGAACGTATGCAACTTGGTGAACGTNTCGGTTTTGTTGGCCACATAAGACAAAAGTACACTCCTCTTACACACATTAGGAGAGTAGGGACGGGTGCTAAGAACTTCCTTTGATGAGAGCACACTCAAGGCACACACCAAAAAGTAGTGTATGATATGGCCTCGATTAACCATACCTCAATACTTTAGCCCTTAGGTGGGGTGGCTGAGTCATTGATGCATTTATGTGAAAATTCTATACAACATCAAGTTTTGAGGGGATGAGAAGATTACTACACTTTGAATGTCTTGCCAAAAGGCAAGATTGGTACACATGGCGGTAGCAAGATACATCAAGGATCCAACGACTCTTAAGTAGTCAGTCAAATCAAAGATCTTTTCTGATTTTGACACATCTGAACACTTGAGCAGTGTTTGGCCTACTACGGTCATGGGAGTTGANGCCACACACACTAGCCCCACACACTGAGTTTCCTCCTAAGAATCGGTTTTGTTGGCCACATAAGACAAAAGTACACTCCTCTTACACACATTAGGAGAGTAGGGACGGGTGCTAAGAACTTCCTTTGATGAGAGCACACTCAAGGCACACACCAAAAAGTAGTGTATGATATGGCCTCGATTAACCATACCTCAATACTTTAGCCCTTAGGTGGGGTGGCCGAGTCATTGATGCATTTATGTGAAAATTCTATACAACATCAAGTTTTGAGGGGATGAGAAGATTACTACACTTTGAATGTCTAGCCAAAAGGCAAGATTGGTACACATGGCGGTAGCAAGATACATCAAGGATCCAAAGACTCTTAAGTAGTCAGTCAAATCAAAGATCTTTTCTGATTTTGACACATCTGAACACCTGAGCAGTGTTTGGCCTACTACGGTCATGGGAGTTGAGGCCGGAGGGACTACTGCTGCCAGAAGGGGCCCAAAGCGCCTCCAAGGTTGCGAACGTATGCAACTTGGTGAACGTGTAGTATACAATATGAGTGATCATGCTCTAGGTGTATGCCTAGAAATACACAAGTAGGGCTAAGATCCTTCATCTTGTGTGCCTGCTATAGAAGAGTCCTTATAGACTCAATATCTGTAGTGCTACAAGAGGCAATCTGAAGGTCATCTATATAGACAAAAGCAGGAACAAGGGGGTACAAGGTGCACTCAAGAACGGGGCATGATCAATAGTATTCCTGCGAAATCCGCCTCTCTCAAGGGTGGAGGTGATCTCCTGATTCTAACAACTTGGTGACTACTTGAGCCCATAAAGTGCCTTGCGAAGACGCCACACCCTATGGATGCCATAGGTGAACCCAAGAGCTTGGACCATGATAAATTTCTCATTAATTTTTTCTTTGAGAAAGGTATTGTTGACATCCATGTGTTCCAACTCCCAATCATGCTGGGCAAGTAGACTAAGTAGGGCTCTGGTGGTGGTACACCATTCCAAAAGGGAAAATGTCTCATGAAATTCAATGCCCCACACTTGAGAGAAACCTTTGGCCGTGAGGCATGCTTTGTAATGTTTGATGGTGATTTCCAACTTCAGCTTTCACCAGTACACCCACTTGGAAGCCACGGCTTTCCTCCTCGGGAGAAGGTCAACAAATGTAGATACCTCGTCGTCAATGAGCGCGATGGGCTCCATTTGCACCGCCTACTCCAACAACGTAGAGTCAATAGCACTGTGTGCCTCCTGTAATATTAGTGTTTCAGGTGGAAGAGGAGAGGGACCAGCTGCTTTGAAACATAAAGCAACATATCGAGAAACAGAGGAATCAAGAGCCAAGAAAAGCTCATGTTTAATAGGAGAGTACCCAAGAGAGGTGCTCGTATGGAACATTTATGCAACAGCAGATAGGGAGGTGAAAAGGCCAAGGGCTTGTAGACCCGGTTCACAAGAGACGGTTGGTCTGAGTATTTCTCCATGGTCGAATACGGGGACAACATGGATAGGATTAGAGGATGCAGAGGGAAGAGAGGAGGACGAATGGGGGTATGGAGCTAGAGAATGGAGCCTGCCACCATGGGAGTAGGGAGACAAAGGTGGCACAATGGTGGAAGAGGAGGCAGTGGGCAGCACATGATATGCAGGAGAGGCAATGGAAAGGTCAGGGGATAGTGCAGGGGAAGACACGGGAGCAAGAGCAACAGTGGTGGAGGCATCAAGAGAGGAGTTCAGAGGCATGGAGGGAGAGCCATGCAGGAAAGCAACAGGGATGCACGTGGCAGAAGGAGGGGATGAGTCTGGTGCACGGACATGCCCTGAGGGAATATCAGGAAACTTGCCAGAGATAAGGGACCAAGAAACTCCACCACCGTGAGAAGGTGTAACAAATGGAGGGACAAAGGACAGAGTAGCGTGAGGGAGATCGCACTCAAACAGGTGTTCAAAGAAGACCGCATCACGGGACTCAAACACACGACAATGGACAAGATGTAAAAAATGCCATGCTTTGTTGGTGTCTCCTTCTCCAGAAGGAGACACCAATGAACACATAGAGGTTCCCTCAAGAAGATCGTGATGGTCAGTAGGAAGCCAAACAAAGGCAGTAAAGCCCTGGATGCAAGCAAGGCGAAGGTCTGCATGACGACCAATCTAGCGCTCGAAAGGACTGAACTGTTTAGGGAGAGGGCCATGAGAGACACGGTTTCACACCCACGTCATGTACGACATTGCTTGAAAGGCGAAGAGGGGGGACCAACCAGAGGCAGAGAGGAGAGAGCGGACAACGTCAGCCAGGGTACGCTTCCATCATTCAGAGACATCATTTTGCTACAGCGTGTATGGAGCAGACGACCGTATATGAACATCCTGTGCTTCAAGGTAGTGGGTGATAGGACAAAAAAATTGCCACTATGGTCATAGTAAAAGATGCGAGGGGACGAAGGCAAGCACGTTAAGCTTGGGGCAGCGAAGACTTAATGGCATCGGTGACGTTACTTTTGAGGTGCATGGTAAAGATCCAATAGTAACAAGAAAAATCATCACTTAAGCACAAGACATAGTACTCAATGCCGTCCAACAAGTCATGAGGCAAGGGACCATGACATAGGCATGCACGAGTTCAAGGGGATGAGATGTGGTGGATTTAGCTGTGGAGAAGGGGTTGCGGTGTATTTTGCCACAAGCATAGTCAAGAGAGGAAATGGTACAGAGAGGCACAAAGATGGTGGGATCAAGGCCTTGATCCCACCACATCTCACTCCAAGGAGTGAACACTAACCTGAAGGTGAGGTACGTACAGATCAACAGGGAAGAACATGGTCCCCCACGACCAACGGAACGAACAACACCGACACCTTGCATTGGGAGGAGTTGGCCGGAGCCCGTACACACGAACCGGACGGAGCCAACAGGGCCGAGGGAGACAAAGGACAAGTGACAAGACGTCAAGTGATGGGTGGCACCCTAGTCAAGGATCCAGAGGCCATGAGACACACGGGCTAAGGGCAAGACAAGACACACATCAACAATGTCCGAAGACGGGATGGGTGGTGAATGGCCAAGGTGGTGGGAAACGTGCAATACTACCAAGCAAGGCCCCCTGTGCACAGCCCAACGACACGCCACAAAGGGCTCCATCTAAATCACAAACAAGGTAATGGAACTGGCCACCCACACCCTCACCTCCCTTAGAATGAAGCTAGATGAGTTTGGTGATATAATGCTCAAAATCACTCTCCTTTTCACGACAATCATACCGGTGATCAGAGGAGGGGGCGTAAAAAAGTGGTCGTTGTCACAGGTCCAGGACGGAGTAGTGTAGTGCATGGATGTTGGACCGTAGTAGGTGGGGCCAGATGTAGGATGGACCCAACCCTAGGGCCCGGGTTGGGAAGTCGGTTGCTGGAGTGGTGCCATGGTGGTGGTGAAGGAAGAGGCAGAGGAGGAGGAAGAGGTCTGTCTGGGTGCAACCGTGGTGGTGGCGGTGGCAGCAGAAGAGGAGCTGACACCTGTGCGTGCCCACTGGGAATGCATGCCCAATGCCAAACAAAAATAATTGCGCGACGTCGGGCACTAGAGTGTAGAATGACAACGTGTACCACAATTCCAGCAGGTGACAGAATCAGGGACAAAGAATGCATAAGAGGATTTCTAACAATGATCGTGGCCTTCACCGCGGCCGCGACACTGGCCACCTCCCCCACCAAAGCCAGAGACCTAAGCAACATGGGCAGTAGCAGTGGAGTGGAAGGCAGTGGAAGATAAGGAGGAAATGGAAATAGAGGTGGATGTGGAACCGGCGGTAACTGTGGCAAGCGCGACGTGATGACGTCGCTTGTTCTGCAAGTTGTTCCACCAATCTATGAGCCAGGAAACAGTGAACACATAGAGGGATCCAATGCCAAAAGGTGAGTTTGCAGGGACAAGTGCAATAGCGAGCCGCTCAAGCTCAGATGGGGAAACATGTAGGTACAGGTAAGACAACTGAGGAAATAGACTAGCAACAATGGACACACAGGCAGAGAGGAGTCGGGGAGCTGTTGTTCCCAAATTGTGTAAGGACACAAGCTACGAGCCAAGTACCCATCAGTAGAATCATCAGCACACATGTGCAGGGTGTTGAATTGCATTCTAGGCACCATGCCTGATGATAGTTTTGCAGCAAAGAATAAGGACATACGCCCTAATGAGATCTTGAGCATTGGGTCAGTGTTGTGCGTACCTATGTCATTTAGAAGTCCCAGCATTGATGAGAGCCCAAACGACACGTGCAGCCTTGGTCGGTTGAGGGACAAAGGGAGGTTTAGCATGGGAGCATTACTCCCAGTACATCTCTCCGTGCACCCAGGTAATGAAGCGAGTTTCCCAAGAAGAGATGGTAATCGTACAAGTAAACTTTTGAGGAGAAATCTCAAATTATTTATAACGTTGAGGAAGAAGGACATGGACAAGGGCAGTGGTAGAGAGAGGTGGGATGGAGGAGTCTACCGCAACACCAATTGGAACAGAGGAATCAGAAGTGGAAGACACATTGACATAACCAGGCATCACGGAAGCAAGAGCTGGCACCAAGCGGAGTCATTCCAGGACCATGTTGGCCACAGTGGCTGCCATTTCCTATTAAGATTACAATCCATTTTAGAGCTCCTCATCTACCCTATGACGTGCAGCCTGGGCCTCACTAAGGGCTGCCTGAAGGGCCTCAATGGTTTCTTTGGGTGCTGGCATCTTGCACAAAGAGGATGGCACATGTACAATGCGAGAGTGTGCTAGAGTGCATGGGTACAAGAAGTTGTAGTGAAGGACTGCTCACCAGTCTCGCAATGCAAGAGGAGGGAGAAGAGCGGTGGGAGCAATGTTGCGGCCAAGGATTCCATCACTGTAGCCCAAGCAGAGATCGCGACCACTAGATAGAGGATGCCGATGACAATGGCCCCTACAACGGCTATTGCTGCACGTGTGACAAGGATGCTGGTGGTGACGTATTGTGGGCCGTGCCGTTGGGAGTCAGGACTACTGCACCGGTGGAGGCACGAATAGAATTGACAGCATTGGATGTAGTGTTGGCTGCACTGGTGGCAGTGGTTGCCACGGCGGAGTCTGCTACAGTCACTTGTATTGGGATGTTGGTGGCAATTGTGGCTGGGAGGATCAATGAGGCTGCCACCTCAGCGTATGCCTCTACTGCTCTCTCGACAGTGGTCTAAGTTGGAGCCTTGCTAGCACATGCAGTGGCAGAGCAATTGCACCACCGCCACCTCCTTTGCCACTGCAGAGAAGGTGGCAGCTACAGCATCGGCTACATCGAGAAAAACACCTCCTAGGCTGATGGGGTCCGAGTGTGACGGCAGATGAGGCACACGGCCTGGGACCTCACATGACAGTGACGCCTTGGCAGTGTTAGCAGTTGCATGACCAAGAGTGGGTACAGTGCCAGGTAGAGGGTTTCAGCCAGCAGGTTGCATACCTGGTTGCGAAGATGGCGTGGACAACAAGTCGTCTTCTATGTAGAATTTGTTGATCTATCTCACCCTCCTCGGCCTCAGCCTGTTGTGCGAGCTCTTCATGGAAGTATCATGGGGAGAACATGCGCATCCACCGCAACGTGTCAAGGTCGTCTGACGGGAGGGATGCATCAAAGACAGTTCAATATTTCCATCCCTCACGTACAAACACACTGGCTGCTGTCCGTGGAGATTCTAGTTTGTAGTCTGGGGGCCTGTCAAGTGGGGGTGAATCCAGCATGGTGAGCGTAGGGGTTGGGTGGGTATCCAATGGTAGATGACACAAATTACCAATCATAGGAGATGGTGCAACCACGACACACTGTCGCTGACACTTAGATAAGGAGCACCAAGAGTGAGAGAGGCAAGAGCAGGGGGTAGTAGCTCGAGCAACAGGGATGTGAGTCTTGTGATAAAAGAGGTTGCGACAGCAACGATTAGTGTCTAACACATGATGCTGATGCCAGGAGAGTGCGACAACCATTAGAGAATAGTAATGCTCAGACGAGACGAGCTGGCTGTAAGGGAGACATACAACAGAACAGACAACTGTGGTACTCAAAGATATGGGTTGAGAGTGTGGTAGCTATGGGAGAATGGAGGTGCTCAGACGAGCCACGCTGGCCGCAAAAGGGACAGAAAATAGATGTGGTCGATGGGACACCTAAAGATGCAGAAAGAATATAGTGGCTGCGATAAAATGGTGGTGCTCATATGAGACGGGCTAGCCGCAGGAGAGCCGGACGACAGAGGC
>SZWC01033906.1:15361-18983 GCA_023375785.1 Penium margaritaceum | reverse complement strand
TGTGTGTGTGTGTGTGTGTGTGTGTGTGTGTGTGTGTGTGTGTGTGTGTGTTTGTGTGTGTGTGTGTTTGAGTGTGTGAGAAAGCATTCAAGTAACAAATCAAGAAAACTTTGGTATTACATGAGAACCAAAAACTTGAACTTCCAAAACTACCCTTGGATCAATGATTTCGTTTTCAAAATATTACCAAAACACTTAAAAAAGATGTAACCATGTTTTTTCTGGTTTTATATGCTATTTTAATTTTTCATTTCATGTTACATCAAGGTTTAAAACAAAAGAAGTGTAATTCATTCATTGATATGACATCTTTCCCAGAGGTATTCAAAGTTACATGCGCTTAATTAGCGTATTGAGCTTGATGATGGATGTGTTGTTTCAAAACCAGGCATTGAATGTGTTTTACCTGTTTCAACATTGTGTGATAATGATAACTTTCTGAAACTTGCATTGATGAAATGTGGTCAAAACATAAAACAAAGTCTGAATCGTTATTAGCTCCACATTTTGAGGTGAGTTACACATTCTTGAAAAGCATGTGGTTCCCCGTACTTTGTAGTGATTGCACATTTAGGAGAGTGTACTGTGATGAATTAGCTGCTATACTATGTGCAGTGTGAAATCAAAACTAATTGGTTTTAACATATGAGTTCCAACACGCATGCAAACCTTTTCACCAATGGCTCGTTACTTTGTCGTTTGTTTTCAAAAATAAATGAAAACTTTCTTTTCATAGTACCTTCTCGTTCTAGCAAAAATACAATAGATATTGCATTGATCAAAGATGTGATGTGTTAACTTTCCACGAACATGTTTCTTTTTTTTACATCTTAACGTTTGAAATGTTTAAAAAACAGCTTCCTTCTTTTATTATACTCTTTTTGATGATGTTTTTGACAAAATTGCTTATATGCATGTGATGTGAATTGTAGAACTATGATTAGGTTTTTTGGTCTTTTGTAAGGATCAGACTTTATATTCTACCTTATTCTTGGGTGACATTTGGTCAAGTTGTGAAGTTTTGACTCCATATCAGATATGATTGATTATAAATGACATTTTACTCTATATTGATAGAATAAATTGACAAGGCAATCTGATTTGTGGCTTTCTTTTTGTTAAATGTATCTTGTCAACATTGACACTTCCAAAGTCTGAACCTACCAAATTCTTGGTAGATAGGAGATTCCAAATTGGCTAGAATGGTTGAAGATATATGGCGACATGAACCATACGATGGTAGTTTTGATGCCATAGTGATCAAAGTCGTTAGCAATTGAGAAATTTTCAAAATGTTTGTTAAGGAGAGAGTAATCATACCAACCTTTATCACCGATTATGTCTAGAACATGAGGATTTTATTGCATGATTCATGGTTATCGGTATTTGTAAATTAATTTTAAATATTAGGAAAACATTGTTTTTTAAATGAAATGTCTCTCCGAAGGTCACTATTGGGGAGGGGGGTACACTATGAAGCCTTTACGTCACGTAGGATTGATTGGCTGATGCACGGGACATGTGGATGAAACGGGCATTCATTGCTAGAAGTCACATGTTTTCATGGTTGTTTTCTTATAGGAACTCGTCCGGTCTACCTGTTTGCGACATGGCTTGTTATGGTGATGGCTTGTCACGTCATCTCCTCGTAGACGTTTCTAGTTCTGAAGGTTCTCAAGAAAAATCGTTATCTCTATTCTTATGAGAATGATTTGCATAAATGTAATTTGTTTTCAATGAAGATAGGCTTCTTGGAAAGGAAAGTTGAAATGCATTCTTGAAATACTTGCCACGACCACTTTGCACGAGATGAATGTTTTTCACCTTGCTTTCACACCATGGTTGATGCCTTCTCTAGAATGTGGAGGTTTTCAGAGTTGTCATGTAATACATGCTTTTTAAATCGTTGAAGATGGTATTTTATGAGTTTTGTGATGTAGAAAATGGATCCTTTGTGTTGAAGCATTGGCCTTTGGCGTTTTTCTTTTTCTCATTGCATTCAAAATTTTGCCTTTATTGTATTCGGATTTGGCATATTATGAATTTTTTTTTTTCCTTTTTTTCAGTGTTGACTGAATGTTGATGCATCTGCTATATAGTCGGTTTTGCATTTACCATTAGACATGTGAAAGAGTAAATCGTAGGTGAAAAGCCTGGTGCTGCTGGCGAGATGGTAAACTTATTGAGGTATTGCCGAAGATATCCTCCGAAATCCGTACCTGTCCTTTCTTTGGTACTTTCCAGCACGGCTATTTCCGTAATTTTTTGCGGATCGCACGATGAACATCGTGTGTTAGCTCGATGGACAAGGTACAGGTAGGGGTCCCTAATGAAGGAGCTGTTTCTGTACCCTGTTTCTTCCTGTTCTTTATTGTTGATAACATAGCTTTAATATCTTACCGAGGCCGATTTGCATTGTATTCTCTGTGCATGCATTCCATATTCGGTCGTTCATTTGTTGGACATATCTGTTCTTCTAGTTTACATTGCAATCGTTCTCATGACCTTGGAGGTGACCTTTGTCACTTTCGGAGAAAAAACGTCTTAAAGCGGAACGACTATTAGCTTAATGGGTCCTTTAAAGACATCTCCGAGATGTCGCCGCCTACACGTAGGACAACATTATCCACTCCTGATCGCCTAACACGCACTGATACGAGGGACGGTCCTCTGGGCGCTCCTCACCCTCCAGGGAAATGCCAGTTTGGCCGCGGCTGGATGGGCGTGAAAAGAGGTTTTTGCTTTTCACCCCTGCCAGTAGTCCGGGGTACGAATTGCCAACCGGGCTTGTCTTTTCCTTCTGCGTCTCCGCAGTACGCATGTTCTCGGACCAAATCTTGCACGTCTATCCCCAGAAAATCTATTTCCGCTTTGCTTCACCGCTTGGCTGAGTTTTCTCTTGGACAGGTGACTGAACTCGGGAAGCATTCTTGGTTTCGAGTATGCGGATTCACTATTTGGCATGAAAAACGTTTTTCGCTACTTGCGCGGGGCGGAGGACTGCGTGCATCCGCGGCAAGGAATAAGTTCCACTTCACAGTCTTGGACCCGGTGCATTGAATCGTGTCCACCGAAGTAGAGGGGTGAAAAGGCTTTTCACGCCCATCCAGCCGCGGCCTTTATCTGAGCATACGAAAAGTCACTGCACAGTAGCACAAGAAGGGGTGGTTTGGATAGCACCACACGGCCTCTGAGTGGTCACAGAAACGGTCAAGGAACCCAAATGGATGTTTGGTTAGCCTGACGACCACACAGAAGATATTTTGGAGCGAGGTTTCTCATGGGCTTCGTTTGTGGCCACGTCGACTTCGCTGATGCTCACCCGACGACCAAACTATGACTTCAGAACAAGTTCGCGTAATGAAATGGACCGCTCGACGCACTAACGAGTAAAAATGAATCCACATCCATGGAGAGTCAACGGAGCAACTATTATGATGAGAAATGANGGAATAATTGGTATGCCAGGCGCTTGCACTGTGTCACAGTTCGGAAAAACGGCAGATCGTGCGGCAAAGCACAGTTCGTTGCGAAATCTACCATCGACCACTTCTGACGCCGCCCACCGCAACTGCCGGAAGTTATCTTAGAAAGCGCGACTGGCGGGGAGAGACAACCTTAC
>SZWC01033906.1:7861-10361 GCA_023375785.1 Penium margaritaceum | reverse complement strand
TCCTCCATCATCTGCGTGTACGCATATATGTCATCGAGGAAGACGACCATGAACTGGTCCAAGTAGGGGTAAGACACTCGGTTCATCAGCACTAAGAATGTAGCAGGAGAATTTGTTTGCCCAAAAAGCATCACATGATAATTGACGTGTCCATAGCGCATCCGAAACGAGTTTTTTTCCACATCCTCCACCTTAATACTGTCTTGGTGATACCCTCACCTCAGGTCCAGTTTTCTCAAGATGCGTGTTCCCAACAGCTAGTCGAATTATGCCTCAGCCTCTGGCAACGGATAGCATGTCCTCTATGTGATGTTGTTTGACGTCTGGTAGTCCACGCACATCCATAGCTCTCCGTACCGGTACAACGTATGGAGACACCGGCGACCACATGAAGCCTTGGTTGACCAACTCTTCCAACTGCTTTGTGAGCTCTACAAGCACCGCGTCGCTCATGCGGTTATAAGACTGCACCATTGGTGACAAATCGGGTACCAACTCGATCTTGTGGTCAATGTCTCATCACGGTGATAACTCCTTTGGAAGCTCCTATGGGAAAACATCCCCAAAATCCTTGAGCACCTTCCGAATACCCAGAGGCAACTCTAGAGC
Organism: Penium margaritaceum; assembly: GCA_023375785.1. Classification (NCBI taxonomy): domain Eukaryota; kingdom Viridiplantae; phylum Streptophyta; class Zygnematophyceae; order Desmidiales; family Peniaceae; genus Penium; species Penium margaritaceum. The sequence continues at coordinate 9,752 of SZWC01033906.1, read as the reverse complement.
TCACTTGCCTTTCTCCTGCTTTCCCATCCCTGCTTCAATCGTTGACCATACCTGATGACTGACATGAATGCGCTGCATTTTGAGTTTGACCCGCACGTCCAGTGACTGTTCATAAGGGATTTGAAGAGTCCCGCATGTGCGACAAGCGACAAGTTATCGTTTGACGCACCCTACTATGACGGTGATACGCTAACAAAGTCGTTGTATCACCAAAATGAGGAAATCGAAAAAAATCTATTTGTGGTGCTTAATAGGTTGAAGAATTTTCAGTTGATCACGACTACAACGGTCACCGTTGAAGGAATTCACATCCTATTGAGTTTGGAAAAAAATGAAGCTATGAGGCCAAGACTACCAAAAACAAACATCTAAGCCGTTGGGCCCGTTTGCCATGAAAGAGATGCGAATACTTGTTGTCGCCAAGCTTTGCTTCTTTGATAGTTTTGCATGCACATGGTTTTTCACATCAGAAGAAGCTAATTCTTTAAGGTCCTTAATGAGCATTTATCTGGCAGAGTCGTATCTCCATCACCAGTCGCAAAAATAGACAAGGGTTATGAAGTGCGAAATTGAGGACATCCTCGGACACTGGCGAAGAGGCAAGATAATAGATTTTCTCTTCAAGTGGCACTGCTCTGCCACATTGCACAGGAGCCCTATGAAAACAGTGGAGACGTCTATCATTAGATTGATAATTGTTGTAGCCAGCAATGGCCTATGTGTTGTATTATGCAAAGATACCGCTGCTAATAGGGGGAAGCATTTTATCTCAGGAATAAATGCGCCCCTAAAATATGTGAGTGGGTAATTTTTCATTACATTCATGGCCCAACGCGTGGCAAACTCTCAATTTGTAGCTAATTGGTCAAGGCAATTGTCGTGGCCAATTGCTTAGCCCTTCAGCGTTCTATCCTCATAGACTTTGACAGGTCCAAAATTTTCCCAGAATAGTAATCAAGTTAATTGTGAACCACATCAATGTTTCAATACCGTTAGGTTGACCTCTTGGTGGCGATATAATTCCATGTAGTCATGCTTTTATATTTTTGAATCCCTTTGACTTCACAGCAGATTTTCTTGATGCGACCGCTCACGAGTGGCATGGCACGCAACTCTCAGGAACTCAAGTATGCTTGAGGATTGTTTCCTTTCTTACTTATATGCTTGATGGTTTCGACACTTGTCATGGAAGTACACAAATTGCCATACATGAATTATCAGAGTTTTTCTTACCGTAATTATCTGGGTTTTTGGATTTAATACGTTTTTTAACGTTTTGTTTTATGCTCTAACGAAGACGAATGAAGGGTTATAGGCCCCAAATGTAGTTTGGAACTTTCTCCATCCTAGAAGGTGTGGGTCTCGTTAATGACGGTGAAGTAGTCCAATTATTCCGTATTAAAATTTTAAACCTAGCGCAGAATTTTTACTGATTCATCATTGAACTGATCGACTGATTTGTTTTCCTTCATTTGGGTAGCCTTATGGTTGAGGAGGCATGGCGGGTCATTAAAACGCCGGAGCCTGTACTGTCGAAGAAAATATCCGGGAAAATGGCTTTGGCTTCCGGCTCATCTACCCATTGGCCCGAACTGCTCCTGCCGCTCCCTCCGCCGTCGGCCGCGATCTGAGCCCTTCTCGAGCGGAGACGAGGGAAACATTTCGTCCGGTTTCATTCGGAACGTATTCTTATTCCCTCGGAGCCGTAACGCCGGCGGATGCGGCAACGGCCAGCGTGGCATCGTCATCCGAGCCGCAGGAAGGGGCTCCATGACATGGGAACAGAACACCCGCCACCCCTCCTCTCCGCCACCATCTTATCACTCCCCATCTCCTTGTCCCCAGCGTCCCCCCGCGGGGCCCCATTCCCTCAACCCGCCACCCCCCCCCC
>SZWC01033905.1:8236-18984 GCA_023375785.1 Penium margaritaceum | reverse complement strand
CACAACCAGTTCGAACCACTCCGCACCCAGTTTGCACCTCTCCGCAACCAGTTCCCACCTTTCTGCAACCAGTTCGCACCACTCCGCAACCAGTTCGCACCACTCCTCAACCAGTTCGCACCACTCCACAACCAGTTCGCACCACACCGCAACCAGTTTTGCACCACTCCACAACCTGTTCGCACCCCTTCGCAAACAGTTGACACCACTGCGCAACCAGTTTGGAACACACCGCAACCAGTTCACACCACTCCGCAACCAGTTTGGAACACCCCGCAACCAGTTTGAACCACTCCGCAACCAGTTTGCACCACTCTGCAACCCGTTCGCACCACTCAGCAACCAGTTCGCACCACTCCACAACCAGTTCGTGTCACAATAAAACCCACTGACCACAAGTCTGACCCAACACTTCCAAAATATGAAGGAAATACCCCAAGTGAAGACTGGCAGTCCTCGAGAGCATAAATCATCAAAATACTCTCGTCGGAACCGGATCACCTAAACCAAGCGAGCGAGATCGCCCCCCAACCTGACCGGTCATCCACGAACCGGAACCGGCTGTTCGCCATGACCGACCAACGGTCGAAGCCGCGCACGCCTCGATCCTCACTACACGACACCAACGTGATGCACTGGCCCACGTCCGCCCGACTACAACTACGCACCACCACGCTGCCTTGCAACACAATGGACGTGGGTCAACCGGAGTAAACTCCCGAGTTCCGCACGAAGCCACAAGGTGGCTCCGGGCCCCGAACCGCCATCACCAGCATCATGATGGCTGTGGCGCTACGCCTTGCACCGCCCACCATAGACGACATGACTTAGTAGGAGCCAGACTTGCAGTAGTACTTAGGGGTAGTCGTAGCACTCTTTGTCTTTTGCCTCCTGTCGATTCATCAATTTCTCATATCGCTCATTCATCGTTTTTATCATATCGCTCATTCATCTTATTTATCATATCGCTTTGCTTCAACAGCTCAGTCCCTTGCTTCTGCTTGGTCCTTTGCCATCTCCTCGCTGTCTCAATCACCAATCCTTAGTTGCCTGTGCACCTTACCTGACTGCTACCGCTCTACGTCAACGATTTATTTCGGATCCTTCGATCCACCTTGGCGCTGGGCTGTATCCCCGCACCTCGGCTCTGCATGACGATCTGTGCTTCAGCACGTCCATCCTTCCTTCCATGCAAGGATCATCGCCCATCATTTGCCTTGGCCTAATGCTGCACTCACCTGACTCTCTCATCTCCTCCTTGGTGTGTCACCAGACTGATATCAGCCTGACGTCAGTGTCCTGCTACTTTGCCGTTGCTTCTGTCTCTGACCTATAAGTGCATTCCTGCCAGTTTCCTGCCCTCACATCCTCCAGCAAAATCCTGACATGGTATCAGAGCCCAAGGAAAGATCCTGCGTCCGACTTTGCTCTCCTCCGCAACCCTGACGCCTGAACCACCATGCCGAGCCGCACCATCTCCACTCGCACCTCCGTTCCTCCACGCCAGCGGGATTGCCGCCCCTGCTGCAACGGCAAAAAAACTATGTATGGGCACAACTCCGTAACCGCTGCAGATAGGACTCCGCTTCATCACGCCGCTCCCGCAGCTGACAACATCCTCCAAGGCTCGAAGCGCCTTCCCACCAGCAGCAGTTCATGTAGCAGCATCCAACGCAGCAGTCACATCCAACCACTTCCTCTCTTCTGCCAAATACGTGTTAAGCAACAGACCTGAAACTGTGTATGGGCACAGTTTAGTGACGGTGCTACACACATTGAAGGAGAAGCAGCCGTGTCACCGCAGCAGCAGCATCTGCTAGCAGGCCACCAAGCACCATCGGCAATTTGCCGCATCATGCATCGCCAGCATGTTGACCTTTGAGTGCATTTCTATCACAACAGCAGCAGCAGAATCACCACTAAGATGGATCAATGGCAGCAGCAGCTATCACCCTTACCACAGCCACTTCACGTCATCCACAGCTTATCAGCACCATGGTACCATCACAAGTTCACCACCACCAACCTCTGAGCAGCCTCCCTGACCCCAGTTCGCATAGCATTATGTCTCTACTCAGACACGCCGGTGTTTTCCTACGATGAAGGCAAACAGTTTATGCAGCAGTTTTACGGTAAAACCATCCATGGAGCTGACATCAAGCAAACTCCCATCACAGACTCTGCTCCCGTAGAAGTTACTGATTCGGAACTTCCTTCTCCAAGCCAAGAAACTTCCTTGAAGCATACCACAGCTGATCCTCTGCATCTCACGGCGTACACGCCTCCACACAAGCGTGTGCCTCCATCTTGTCTTCCTCAACAAACTGCATCTGATCCAATACCAGCCCTCTTCTACTGTGACAATACGACCAACTCCTCTGGCAACAACCCTACCTGCCTGCAGGTTGCCTTCGAAACAGCACCTTCTACACCCTCAGCCATCCGACCATCGCTCAGTTCCTCATCGGCTGTAGCAACGAAGGGACACCTTCCCTGCCGATATGTTCCTCCTCACTGCCGCAACTCAGATCACCACCAACAAGACTAGGCTAAATCTTCCCCTGAAGAACAGCAACAGCAACAGCAGCAAAAAAAACCTGCCCCTAAAGACGACGTACCCCCAGCACCGGTCAACAACATTGCACACCTGCTCCTCCTTCTGACACACAACATCATGCTTGGACGAGCCGGGCTTTTGATAGCGACACTTCTAAAAACAACCAACGCCAGCTCCACAAGCAGCATGATGGCTAACACCAAGTTCTTCCTCCTGCGAGCAGCACTTCGCACTTCCCTTCAATCTCTCCAGCCCACTCGCGCAGTTCCCAGCAGTATGAACCTTCCACACTGGCAGTGTTCCTCGGCGCACCACAGCAACAAGCGGATCTACCTTCACCTTCATACGGCCCCCGCTCTCACAACCGATGGACTCCTACACCGCATGCCATTGGTCAGGCTCTCTACACCTCCTCACCAGTCCCGCCCACCAGACTCCTGGCTTATACGATTCAGCCTTGTGGCAGTGAAGGGCGGTGTTAGAATAAAATCCACTGACCACAAGTCTGACCCAACACTACCAAGTATCAAGGAAATACCCCAAGTGAAGACTGTCAGTCCTCGAGAGCATAAACCATCAAAATACTCTCGTCGGAACCGAATCACCTCAACCAAGCGAGCGAGATCGCCGCCCAACCTGACCGGTCATCCACGAACCGGAACCGGCCGTTGGCCGCGACCGACCAACGGTCAAAGCCCCACACGCCCCGCTCCTTACAACACGACACCAACGCGACGCACTGACCCACGTCCGCCCGACTACAACTACGCACCACCACGCTGCCCAGCAACACCAAGGACGTGGACCAACTGGAGTAAACTCCCGAGTCCCGCACGAAGCCACGAAGTGGCTCCGGGCCACAAACCGCCATTACCAGCATCATGGTGGCTGTGGCGCTACACCTCGCACCGCCCACCATAGACGACAGGACTTAGTAGGAGCCAGACTTGCAGTAGTACTTATGGGTAGTCATAGCACTCTTTGTCTCTTGCCTCTTGTCAATTCATCAATTTTATCATATCGCTTTGCTTCAACAACTCAGTCCCTTGCTCCCGCTTGGTCCTTTGCCATCTCCTTGCTCTCTCAATCACCAGTCCTTAGTTGCCTGCACACCTTACTTGTCTGCTACCGCTCTATGTCAGTAATTCACTTCGGAGCCTTCGATCCGCCTTGGCGCTCGGCTGTAACCCCGCGCCTCGGCTCTGCATGACGATCCGTGGTTCAGCACGTCCATCCTTCCTTCCATGCAAGGATCATCGCCCATCATCTGTCTTGGCCTAATGCTGCACTCACCTGACTCTCTCATCTCCTCCTCCGGGTGTCACCAGACTAACATCAGCCTGACGTCAGCGTCCCGCAGCTTCGCCATCGCTTCTGTCTCTGACCTAAAACTGCAATCCTGCCAGTTTCGCACAACTCCGCAACCAGTTTGCACCACTCTGCAACCAGTTAGCACCACTCCTTAACTAGTTCGCACCAGTCCGCAACCGGTTCGCACCACTCTGCAACCAGTTCGCACCACTCCACAACCGGTTTGCACCACTCTGCAACCAGTTTGTACCACTCCGCAACCGGTTCACACCACTTCCCAACCAGTTAGTACCTCTCCGCAACCAGTTCGCACCACTCCGGAACCAGTTTGCACCACTCCGCAACCGGTTTGCACCACTCTGCAACCAGTTTGTACCACTCCGCAACCGGTTCACACCACTTCCCAACCAGTTAGTACCTCTCCGCAACCAGTTCGCACCACTCCGGAACCAGTTTGCACCACTCCGCAACCGGTTTGCACCACTCTGCAACCAGTTTGTACCACTCCGCAACCGGTTCACACCACTTCCCAACCAGTTAGTACCTCTCCGCAACCAGTTCGCACCACTCCGGAACCAGTTTGCACCACTCCGCAACCGGTTTGCACCACTCTGCAACCAGTTTGTACCACTCCGCAACCGGTTCACACCACTTCCCAACCAGTTAGTACCTCTCCGCAACCAGTTCGCACCACTCCGGAACCAGTTTGCACCACTCCGCAACCGGTTTGCACCACTCTGCAACCAGTTTGTACCACTCCGCAACCGGTTCACACCACTTCCCAACCAGTTAGTACCTCTCCGCAACCAGTTCGCACCACTCCGGAACCAGTTTGCACCACTCCGCAACCGGTTTGCACCACTCTGCAACCAGTTTGTACCACTCCGCAACCGGTTCACACCACTTCCCAACCAGTTAGTACCTCTCCGCAACCAGTTCGCACCACTCCGGAACCAGTTTGCACCACTCCGCAACCGGTTTGCACCACTCTGCAACCAGTTTGTACCACTCCGCAACCGGTTCACACCACTTCCCAACCAGTTAGTACCTCTCCGCAACCAGTTCGCACCACTCCGGAACCAGTTTGCACCACTCCGCAACCGGTTTGCACCACTCTGCAACCAGTTTGTACCACTCCGCAACCGGTTCACACCACTTCCCAACCAGTTAGTACCTCTCCGCAACCAGTTCGCACCACTCCGGAACCAGTTTGCACCACTCCGCAACCGGTTTGCACCACTCTGCAACCAGTTTGTACCACTCCGCAACCGGTTCACACCACTTCCCAACCAGTTAGTACCTCTCCGCAACCAGTTCGCACCACTCCGGAACCAGTTTGCACCACTCCGCAACCGGTTTGCACCACTCTGCAACCAGTTTGTACCACTCCGCAACCGGTTCACACCACTTCCCAACCAGTTAGTACCTCTCCGCAACCAGTTCGCACCACTCCGGAACCAGTTTGCACCACTCCGCAACCGGTTTGCACCACTCTGCAACCAGTTTGTACCACTCCGCAACCGGTTCACACCACTTCCCAACCAGTTAGTACCTCTCCGCAACCAGTTCGCACCACTCCGGAACCAGTTTGCACCACTCCGCAACCGGTTTGCACCACTCTGCAACCAGTTTGTACCACTCCGCAACCGGTTCACACCACTTCCCAACCAGTTAGTACCTCTCCGCAACCAGTTCGCACCACTCCGGAACCAGTTTGCACCACTCCGCAACCGGTTTGCACCACTCTGCAACCAGTTTGTACCACTCCGCAACCGGTTCACACCACTTCCCAACCAGTTAGTACCTCTCCGCAACCAGTTCGCACCACTCCGGAACCAGTTTGCACCACTCCGCAACCGGTTTGCACCACTCTGCAACCAGTTTGTACCACTCCGCAACCGGTTCACACCACTTCCCAACCAGTTAGTACCTCTCCGCAACCAGTTCGCACCACTCCGGAACCAGTTTGCACCACTCCGCAACCGGTTTGCACCACTCTGCAACCAGTTTGTACCACTCCGCAACCGGTTCACACCACTTCCCAACCAGTTAGTACCTCTCCGCAACCAGTTCGCACCACTCCGGAACCAGTTTGCACCACTCCGCAACCGGTTTGCACCACTCTGCAACCAGTTTGTACCACTCCGCAACCGGTTCACACCACTTCCCAACCAGTTAGTACCTCTCCGCAACCAGTTCGCACCACTCCGGAACCAGTTTGCACCACTCCGCAACCGGTTTGCACCACTCTGCAACCAGTTTGTACCACTCCGCAACCGGTTCACACCACTTCCCAACCAGTTAGTACCTCTCCGCAACCAGTTCGCACCACTCCGGAACCAGTTTGCACCACTCCGCAACCGGTTTGCACCACTCTGCAACCAGTTTGTACCACTCCGCAACCGGTTCACACCACTTCCCAACCAGTTAGTACCTCTCCGCAACCAGTTCGCACCACTCCGGAACCAGTTTGCACCACTCCGCAACCGGTTTGCACCACTCTGCAACCAGTTTGTACCACTCCGCAACCGGTTCACACCACTTCCCAACCAGTTAGTACCTCTCCGCAACCAGTTCGCACCACTCCGGAACCAGTTTGCACCACTCCGCAACCGGTTTGCACCACTCTGCAACCAGTTTGTACCACTCCGCAACCGGTTCACACCACTTCCCAACCAGTTAGTACCTCTCCGCAACCAGTTCGCACCACTCCGGAACCAGTTTGCACCACTCCGCAACCGGTTTGCACCACTCTGCAACCAGTTTGTACCACTCCGCAACCGGTTCACACCACTTCCCAACCAGTTAGTACCTCTCCGCAACCAGTTCGCACCACTCCGGAACCAGTTTGCACCACTCCGCAACCGGTTTGCACCACTCTGCAACCAGTTTGTACCACTCCGCAACCGGTTCACACCACTTCCCAACCAGTTAGTACCTCTCCGCAACCAGTTCGCACCACTCCGGAACCAGTTTGCACCACTCCGCAACCGGTTTGCACCACTCCGCACCCGGTTTGCACCACTCCGCAACCCGTTCGCACCACTCCGCAACCAGTTCCTACCACTACGCAACCCGTTTTCACCACTCCGTGACCAGTTCGCACCACTCCGCAACCAGTTCGCACCACTCCGCGACCAGTTTGCACCACTCCGCAACCCGTTCGCACCACTCCGCAACCAGCTTGCACCACTCCGCAACCAGTTCGCACCACTCCGCAACCAGTTCGCACCACTCCGTAACCAGTTTGCACCACTCCGCAACCAGTTTGCACCACTCCGCAACCAGTTTGCACTACTCCATACAACTCTGTACAGATTGCTACAACTCCGTTCAACTCTGTATAGCTCTGAACAGCTCCGTACAACTGCGCACAACTGCGTACAACTCTGTACAACCCCGTACTACTCCAGATAACTCGGTATAGCTCCTTACAACTCCGTACAACTCTGTACAGCTCTGTTCAAATCACAATAACTCTGTACAACATCCTACAACTCTTTACAACTCCGTACAACTCTGTACAACTCCGTACAACTCCGGCCATTTCCGTACATCTCCGTACAACTCCGTACAACTCCAAACAACTACATACCATACTCCCTACAACTTCCTACAAATCCATACAACTCTGTACAACCTGTTACAACTCCGTACAACTCTCTACAGCTTCGTACTGCTGAGTGCGACTCTGTATAACTCCTTCCAACTCCGTACAACTCAATACAACATCCTACAACTACGTACAATTTCGGACAACTATGTACAACTCGCTAAAACTTCGTACAACTTTGTATAACCCCGTACACCTCTGTACAATTACGCAAAAGTCCATACAGCTCCGTACAACTCCGTATATCTTCGTATATCTCCGTAAACCTTTATAAAACTCCGTACAATACTGTACATCTCCGCACAACTCTGTACAACTCCGTAAAACTCCATACGAATCCGTACAACTCCATACTACTCCGTACAACGTTTGTACAACTTTCTATAGCTATGTGTAAATCTATACAGCTCCGTACAACTCTGTACAACTCTGTACAATTCTCCACAACTCCATTCAACTCCGTACAGTCCCCATACAACTCCCACCGCTCCCTTTGAGTCCATATAAATCCGTACATCTCCGTACAACTCTGTACAACTCTATACATCTCCGTACAACTCCGCACTACTCCTTACAACTCCGTACGACTCTATACAACTCTGTGTAACTTCGTAAACCTTTATACAGCTCCGCAAAATCCCGTACGATTACGTACGACTCCATACAACTCCGTATAATTCTGTACAAATCACTACAACTCTGTAAAAAACCGTACAACTCTAGTTACCTCCATACAACTCTGTGCAACTCCATAAAACTCTATATAACTCCGTACACTTCTGTACAACTTTGTAATACTTTGTACAATTTTGAACAACTCCGTACAACTCCGTACAACTCCGTACAGCTCCGTACAGCTCCGTAAAACTCCGTACAACTCCGTATATCTTGCTACAACTCGCTTTAGCTCTGTGCAATTCTGTAAGACTTTGTATGATTCTGTACAACTCTTTACACCTCCGAACATCTCTGTAGACCTCAATACAAATTGTTACAGCTCTGTACAACTCCGTACAGCTCCATGCACTTCCGTACAATACCGTACAACTCCGTACAACTGTATAAGCCTTCATACAACCCCGTACAACTCATTTCATATCCGTATAACTCCGTACGAGTATGTACAAATTTCTACAATTCTGTACAACTCCGTAGAACTTTGTACAACTCTGCAAAAGTGTGTACAACTCAGTACAACTCTTTACAGCTCTGTACGGCTCGCTACATCTGTGTACAACTCCGGACAACTCTGAACAACTCCGTACAACTCTGTACAACAATATACAACTCCATACAGTCCGTATAGACCCATACAACTCTGTACAACTCCGTACAGCTCCAGAAAACTCCATTGAACTCTGTTAAAATCCTACGATACGCTATAACTACATACGAGTCCGTATATCTCCATACGACTCCATGTAACTTTGTATGACTACATGCAACTCCGTACAACTCCATACAACTCCGTACAACTCCATACACCTCCATACAACCGTACATCTCTTTACAACTCTGAACAAATTGCTACAACTCTGTACAACTCCGTACAACTCCATACAACTCCGTACAACTCCATACACCTCCATACAACCGTACATCTCTTTACAACTCTGAACAAATTGCTACAACTCTGTACAACTCCGTATGGCTCCGTACAACTCCGTACAACTCCATACAACTCCGTATCACTTTGTACAATTTCGGACCGTCGGTCGGAATCGACCAACTATCGGCACCACATCAATGGTGACGATGTCTCCGGCCAATACCAACGGTCCCACCAAACACGTCCTCGGCACGGCGACCAGCCGACCAGGCGACACGGTCCCCGCTACCGGACAAGACCTCCAGACCACGAAACCTCGCTAAGGTCTTCCTCAATCTCCAAGCCGCCTACGTGCCTCGCACAACTGATTGGGCACCCTCGATCCGCAGTAGCTACAGCAACAGCAAAGCGGCTACGGCAACGAAATTCGCACCGCCCTCCATGAGCACTCTGTGAAGGACACATGCGTAGTTCCTGCCTATACAAACTGCTGTAGGTAGTACTAGCTCTTGCCTCCATTGTAATCCTCATTCAGTCATGCTAAAGCTCCTTCATTTCCGCTGCTCGCCTCCACGCTGTGGTAATCTACACCTTTCCGCTGCCCGCCTCTGTGCTGTGGGACTTCACTCATCTTCGCTGCCCGCACTCATGCCGTAGCACAAAATGTCCTTGTTGGCATTCATTGTATTCCGCTCATCTCCTCAGGGTGCCCCTCGGTGCTGCGGCTCATTGCCCGCGCCTCGGGTACCGCGGCTCCCACTTACTGTGCCCGCACCATACGGTGCTGCACCCAAGTCTTCAACGCTTGCCTCTACACTGCTAAGTCATCATCACAGCACTCCAGCGCTCTGATGCACCTTCTACCTTCTGCAACTTATTCGTTGACGTCATCAGCTCGCAGCTTCCAGCACCTTCACCAAAGCTTCCGTCTGACCTGTTTTGCTCCTTACTTACCTCCACCGACTTCCTAAACTTCCTGCATTATCCTGACACCACTCCGCAGCCAGTTCCCACCACTCCGCAACCAGTTCCCACCACTCCGCAACCAGTTCGCAACACTCCGCAACCAGTGCGCACCACTCCGTAACCAGTTTGCACCATTCCACAACCAGTTCGAACCACTCCGCAACCAGTTTGCACCTCGCAGCAACCAGTTCGCACCACTCTACAACCAGTCTGCACCACTCTGCAAGCAGTTTGCACCACTCCGCAACCAGTTCGCACCACTCCGCAACCAGTTCGCACCACTCCGCAACCAGTTCANACATCAATGGTGACGATGTCTCCGGCCAATACCAACGGTCCCACCAAACACGTCCTCGGCACGGCGACCAGCCGACCAGGCGACACGGTCCCCGCTACCGGACAAGACCTCCAGACCACGAAACCTCGCTAAGGTCTTCCTCAATCTCCAAGCCGCCTACGTGCCTCGCACAACTGATTGGGCACCCTCGATCCGCAGTAGCTACAGCAACAGCAAAGCGGCTACGGCAACGAAGTTCGCACCGCCCTCCATGAGCACTCTGTGAAGGACACATGCGTAGTTCCTGCCTATACAAACTGCTGTAGGTAGTACTAGCTCTTGCCTCCATTGTAATCCTCATTCAGTCATGCTAAAGCTCCTTCATTTCCGCTCCCCGCCTCCGCGCTGTGGTAATCCACTCCTTTCCGCTGCCCGCCTCTGTGCTGTGGGACTTCACTCATCTTCGCTGCCCGCA
>SZWC01033896.1:0-2500 GCA_023375785.1 Penium margaritaceum | reverse complement strand
TCTGTCACTCTCTTTGTCTGTTTGTCTTTCTGTCTCTCTGTTTGTCTGTGTGTCTGTCTGTCTATGTATATGTGTGTCTGTCTGTCTGTGTATGTGTCTGTTTGTTTGTCTATCTGTCTGTCGGTCTGGCTGTGTGTGTGTTTGTCTCTCTGTCTGTCTATCTGTCTCTGTATCTGTTTGTTTGTGTGTGTGTGTGTGTGTGTCTGTCTGTCTATATGTCTGTCTGTTTGTCTATTTGTCTGTCTGTCTATTTGTCTGTCTGTCTGTCTGTCTGTCTGTCGTTCTGTATGTCTTTGTCTTTCTTTTTGTCTGTGTGTCTGTCTCTCTGTCTCCGATTGTCTGTCTGTCTGTTTATCTGTCTGTCAGTCTGTCTGTTTGTCTTTCTGTCTGTGTGTCTGTCTGTCTATGTGTTTGTCCGTCTGTCTTTTTGTCTTTCTTTCTGTCTTTCTTTGGGGCAGCAGGAGCCGTTATAGGCCGCTCAGGCAATGATGGAGGTTGAGGGCAGGGTGCTTGCATACCTTGACGGCACATACTTGGTGGGTTCGGCAGAGCGGCTTTGGGAGAAGTGCAGAGTGCTTACGCGGGAGATGGCATTAGTCGAGATGGAGGTGCAGCAGCGAAGTGTCACCTATATTTGCTTGTGGAGGGTGGACAAGTACCAGCGGGCTTGGCAGATGTCCCTCGGGTGGTGGATGGCATGATTGTCTTGGGCGCACCAGTCGGGCCCGAGGTTTTTTGCCGGCTGTAGTTGGATGCGGTAGTCCACTAGGTGGAGGCAACACTGGGGCAGTTGGTACGCTTGCCGGACGCGTAGGCAGATTTTAGTATCCTTCGAGAGTGCACGACTCGCCGGTTGCCCCACATCACGCGGTTGAACCCACCCACTGATTGGTGGGTGGCGCGGATGCGACGGTTCGACGGGAAGGTTGGGGAGTGCCTCAGGGGCCTGCTGTGCCTGGAGGATGTCTGAGAGGTGCAAGAGCTGCGGGCGGTGGCACATGCTGAGCGGCAGGCACAGCTACCGTCTAGGCTTGGCGGGTTGGGGCTGACGTCAGTCACAGACTCGCACCCTTGTCCTTCCTCTACAGCAGGCTGCAGTCGTGGAAGACTGCGGTAGCTGCTTGTGCGACCAGCGCCGCCTCCGGCGAGAGGAGGTGTAGCGCCGCGGGGCAGAGAGTGATCGCGGGCAAGCTTTCCAGAGTTGCAGAGGAAGGCGGCTGCAGGGTATGTCGACGGTGGTGTGTGGAAAGGTGTCGGCACTAGAGTCGTGCGAGAGTGGGGGCCCAGAGAGATTGTTTCAGGACCTCTACGATACCCGGTCGAGGAGCTGCTCGTACAGCTCTGCCGAGATGTGGTAGCGGAGGTGGGGGCGGGGGAGGAGGGGCCCCAGCTTCAGTGGTTGGCGACGGTGAAGGGGTCCCACAACGGAGACTTGCTGCTGGCGCACCCCAGATTAGTGACGGATAGGCTGTACATAGCACCAGCGGACTGGCAGGTGGCCTGTCGCTTCCGGCTGGGGCTCCCAATCGCACACCTTTGCCACACTCCCCGATGCTCCTGCGTGGCCGGGGTGGCGATTCAGGGTTGTGCCCCCCAGCACACACTCCGGTGCCTGTTGGGGGGGGCGCCTTGCGTGGCACATGGAGCGGTGGTGCGGGAGCTGGTTGCGGTGATGAGGGAGTGCGGGATGGGGGGCGTGGCGGTTGAGCCAGAGGGCGTGCTGGCAAAGGGCAGGCCGGACATTACATGCTTCAACCCGGCCATAGGGCACCTTCGGGTGCTAGACGTGGTGATCGCAGATCTGCAACGGCCCAACTTGGGCCGTGCATCGGAGGACCGGGCGGGAATCGCCTTCGAGCAGGCGGTCCGTACCAAGGAGACAAAAGACCAAAGATGGAGGGATTTAGCAGAGCGGGACCGGCTAGACTTCGTCTTCCCGGTGATGGAGACGCTGGGGGCGTTCTCCGATGGCCTGGGCTCCTTGCTCAAAGCCTGCATAGAGGAGACTCAGGAGAGGATGCAACATGTAGGAAGCACTCTCGCGGTGGCAGTGCCCGTACGCGAACTCCTCAACCAGCGCATGGGAGTGGCGCTCCAGCACGCCTAGGCTCAGTAGATCCGTCGACAGGCCGTAGAGTGGGCTCGTGACTTGGCCCGGGATGGCGACGTGGGGCGGGCTAGGCGGGCCCTCTTCGACCGAGATGCAGGGGTAGAGTTGGCAGACATTGGCTACGTGGGACGAGAGTAGATGCCAGGCTAGGGGCCCACGTACTGTGAGCAGGCAATGGGGGGCCAAAGTGGTGCGATGTGGTGTGTTGGCTGTTCTGTACTCCTGGACCTAGCTTTTGCGGTGGATGGAGTTTTTGTGGTGGTGTGGTGTGGAGTGCAGTTTGGTGGGGGCTCATTTTCTGGATGTTCATGCCCAGCAAGCCGTGTGATGTGCTGTGTTGTGTGGGATTGAGTGGACTCGGAAACCTTGGGTGGTTTTGAGCCCATAGTG
>SZWC01033892.1:8159-19000 GCA_023375785.1 Penium margaritaceum | reverse complement strand
CTCCGCAACCAGTTCGCACCACTCCGCAACCAGTTCGCACCACTCTGCAACCAGTTCGTACCACTCCGCAACCTGTTCGCACCAGTCCGCAGCCAGTTTGGACCACTCCGCAACCAGTTCGCATCACTCCGCAACCAGTTCGCACCACTCCATAACCAGTTCCCACCACTCGGCAACCAGTTCACACCACTTGGCAACCAGGTCGCACTACTCAAAACCAGTTCGCACCACTCGGCATCAGGTTCGTACCACTCCGCAACCAGTTCGCACCACTCCACACCAGTTTGCACCACTCTGAAACCAGTTCGCATCACTGCACAACCAGTTCACACCACTCCGCAACCAGTTTGCACTACTCTGAAACCTGTTCGCGCCACTCGGCAACCAGTTCGCGTCACTCCGCAGCCAGTTCGTACCACTCCACAACCAGTTCGCACCACTCCGCAACCAGTTTGCACCACTCCGCAACCAGTTTGCACCACTCCGCAACCAGTTTGCACCACCCCGCAACCAGTTCGCACGACCCCGCAACCAGTTCGCACCACTCCGCAACCAGTTCGCATCACTCCGCAACCAGTTCGCACCACTCTGCAACCAGTTTGCACCACTCCGAAACCAGCTCGCACCACTGCACAACCAGTTCGCATTGCTCTGCAACCAGTTCGCACCACTCCGCAACCAGTTCGCACCACTCCACAACCAGTTCGTACCACTCCGCAACCAGTTCGCACCACTCGGCAACCAGTTCGCACCACTCCGCAGCCAGTTCATACCACTCCGCGACCAGTTCGCACCACTCCGCAACTAGTTTGCACCACTCCGCAACCAGTCTGCACCACTCTGCAACCAGTTTACACCACTCCACAACCAGCTTGCACCACTCCGCAACGAGTTCGCACCATTCCGCAACCTGTTCGCACCACTCCGCAACCAGTTCGCACCACTCCTCAACCAGTTCGCACCACTCTGCAACCCTTTCACACCACTCTGCAACCACTTCGCACCACTCCTCAACCAGTTCGCTATACTCCTCAACCAGTTCGCTATACTCCTCAACCAGTTCGCATTGCTCGGCAACCAGTTCGCACCTCTCCGCAACCAGTTCGCACCACTCCACAACCAGTTCGCACCACTTTGCAACCAGTTCGCACCATTCCGCAACCTGTTCGCACCACTCCGCAACCGGTTCGCACCACTCTGCAACCGGTTCGCACCATTCCGCAACCTGTTCGCACCACTCCGCAACCGGTTCGCACCACTCTGCAACCGGTTCGCACCATTCCGCAACCTGTTCGCACCACTCCGCAACCGGTTCGCACCACTCTGCAACCGGTTCGCACCATTCCGCAACCTGTTCGCACCACTCCGCAACCGGTTCGCACCACTCTGCAACCGGTTCGCACCATTCCGCAACCTGTTCGCACCACTCCGCAACCGGTTCGCACCACTCTGCAACCGGTTCGCACCATTCCGCAACCTGTTCGCACCACTCCGCAACCGGTTCGCACCACTCTGCAACCGGTTCGCACCATTCCGCAACCTGTTCGCACCACTCCGCAACCGGTTCGCACCACTCTGCAACCGGTTCGCACCATTCCGCAACCTGTTCGCACCACTCCGCAACCGGTTCGCACCACTCTGCAACCGGTTCGCACCATTCCGCAACCTGTTCGCACCACTCCGCAACCGGTTCGCACCACTCTGCAACCGGTTCGCACCATTCCGCAACCTGTTCGCACCACTCCGCAACCGGTTCGCACCACTCTGCAACCGGTTCGCACCATTCCGCAACCTGTTCGCACCACTCCGCAACCGGTTCGCACCACTCTGCAACCGGTTCGCACCATTCCGCAACCTGTTCGCACCACTCCGCAACCGGTTCGCACCACTCTGCAACCGGTTCGCACCATTCCGCAACCTGTTCGCACCACTCCGCAACCGGTTCGCACCACTCTGCAACCGGTTCGCACCATTCCGCAACCTGTTCGCACCACTCCGCAACCGGTTCGCACCACTCTGCAACCGGTTCGCACCATTCCGCAACCTGTTCGCACCACTCCGCAACCGGTTCGCACCACTCTGCAACCGGTTCGCACCATTCCGCAACCTGTTCGCACCACTCCGCAACCGGTTCGCACCACTCTGCAACCGGTTCGCACCATTCCGCAACCTGTTCGCACCACTCCGCAACCGGTTCGCACCACTCTGCAACCGGTTCGCACCATTCCGCAACCTGTTCGCACCACTCCGCAACCGGTTCGCACCACTCTGCAACCGGTTCGCACCATTCCGCAACCTGTTCGCACCACTCCGCAACCGGTTCGCACCACTCTGCAACCGGTTCGCACCATTCCGCAACCTGTTCGCACCACTCCGCAACCGGTTCGCACCACTCTGCAACCGGTTCGCACCATTCCGCAACCTGTTCGCACCACTCCGCAACCGGTTCGCACCACTCTGCAACCCTTTCACACCACTCTGCAACCAGTTCGCGCCACTCCGCAACCAGTTCGTACCTCTCCGCAACCAGTTCGTATCACTCCGCAACCAGTTCGCACCACTCTGCAACCAGTTCGTACCACTCCGCAACCTGTTCGCACCAGTCCGCAGCCAGTTCGCACCACTGGGCAACCAGTTCGCATCACTCCGCAACCAGTTTGCACCACTCCATAACCAGTTCCCACCACTCGGAAACCAGTTCGCACCACTTGGCAGCCAGTTCGCACCACTGGGCAACCAGTTCGCACCACTCTGCAACCAGTTTGCACCACCCCGCAACCAGTTCGCACGACACCGCAACCAGTTTGCACCACTCCGCAACAGGTTCGCACCACTCTGCAACCAGTTTGCACCACTCCGAAACCAGCTCGCACCGCTCCGCAACCAGTTGGCACCGCTCCGCAACCAGTTCGCACAACTCCGCAGCCAGTTCGCACCGCTCCACAACCAGTTCGTACCACTCCGCAACCAGTTCGCACCACTCGGCAACCAGTTTGCACCACTCCGCAGCCATTTCATACCACTCCGGGACCAGTTCGCACCATTCCGCAACTAGTTTGCACCACTCCGCAACCAGTCTGCACCACTCTGCAACCAGTTTACACCACTCCGCAACCAGCTTGCACCACTCCGCAACCAGTTCGCACCATTCCGCAACCAGTTCGCACCACTCCGCAACCAGTTCGCACCATTCCAAAACCAGTTCGCACCACTCCGCAACCAGTTGGAACCACTCTGCAACCAGTTCGCACCACTCCGAAACCAGTTCGCACCACTCCGCAACCAGTTCGCACCACTCTGCAACCAGTTCGTACCACTCCGCAACCTGTTCGCACCAGTCCGCAGCCAGTTCGCACCACTCGGCAACCAGACCGCATCACTCCGCAACCAGTTCGCACCACTCCATAACCAGTTCCCACCACTCGGCAACCAGTTCGCACCACTTGGCAACCAGTTCGCAGCACTCAAAACCAGTTCGCACCACTCGGCAACCGGTTCGTACCACTCTGCAACCAGTTTGCACCACTCTGAAACCAGTTCGCATCACTGCACAGCCAGTTCGCACCACTCTGAAACCAGTTCGCACTACTCTGCAAGCTGTTCGCGCCACTCGGTAACCAGTTCGCGCCACTCCGCAGCCGGTTCCTACCACTCCGCGACCAGTTCTCACAACTCGGAAACCAGTTCGCACCACTCCGCAACCAGTTTGCACCACTCCGCAGTCAGTTCAGACCACTCCACAACCAGTTCGCACCACTCCGCAACCAGTTTACACCACTCTGCAACCAGTTCGCACCACTCCGCAACCAGTTTGCACCACCCCGCAACCAGTTCGCACGACACCGCAACCAGTTTGCACCACTCCGCAACCAGTTTGCACCACTCCGCAACAAGTTCGCACCACTCCGCAACCTGTTCGCACCATTCCGCAACAAGTTTGCACCACTCCGCAACCGGTTCGCACCACTCCGCAACCAGTTCGCACCGCTCCGAAACCAGTTCGCACCACTCCGCAACCAGTATGCACCACTCTGCAGTCAGTTCAGCCCTCTCCACAACCAGTTCGCACCACTCCGCAACCCGTTCGCACCACTCCGCAACCAGTTTGCACCACCCCGCAACCAGTTCGCACGACTCCGCAACCAGTTTGCACCACTCCGCAACAAGTTCGCACCACTCCGCAACCTGTTCGCACCATTCCGCAACAAGTTTGCACCACTCCGCAACCGGTTCGCACCACTCCGCAACCAGTTCGCACCGCTCCGAAACCAGTTCGCACCACTCCGCAACCAGTATGCACCACTCTGCAGTCAGTTCAGCCCTCTCCACAACCAGTTCGCACCACTCCGCAACCCGTTCGCACCACTCCGCAACCAGTTTGCACCACCCCGCAACCAGTTCGCACGACTCCGCAACCAGTTTGCACCACTCCGCAACAAGTTCGCACCACTCCGCAACCTGTTCGCACCATTCCGCAACAAGTTTGCACCACTCCGCAACCGGTTCGCACCACTCCGCAACCAGTTCGCACCGCTCCGAAACCAGTTCGCACCACTCCGCAACCAGTATGCACCACTCTGCAGTCAGTTCAGCCCTCTCCACAACCAGTTCGCACCACTCCGCAACCCGTTCGCACCACTCCGCAACCAGTTTGCACCACCCCGCAACCAGTTCGCACGACTCCGCAACCAGTTTGCACCACTCCGCAACAAGTTCGCACCACTCCGCAACCTGTTCGCACCATTCCGCAACAAGTTTGCACCACTCCGCAACCGGTTCGCACCACTCCGCAACCAGTTCGCACCGCTCCGAAACCAGTTCGCACCACTCCGCAACCAGTTTGCACCACTCCGCAACCAGTTTGCACCACTCTGCAACCAGTTTGCACCACTACAAAACAAGTTTGCACCACTCTTCAACCTGTTTGCACCAATCCGCAACCAGCTCGCACCACTCTGCAACCAGTTCGCACCACTCCCTAACCAGTTCGCACCACTCCAGAACCAGTTTGCATCACTATGCAACACGTTCCCACGTCTCTGCAACCAGTTCGCACCACTCTGCAGCCAGTTTGCACCACTTCGCAACGAGTTCGCACCACTCCGCAGCTAGTTCGCACCACTCCCCATCCAGTTCGCACCACTCCGCAACCAGTTCGCACCACTTTGCAACCAGTTCGCACTACTCTGCAACCAGTTTGCACCACTCCGCAACCAGTTTGCACCATTCCGCAACCAGTTGGCACCACTCCGCAACCAGTTCACACCTCTCCGCAACCAGTTCGCACCACTCCGCAGTCAGTTCACACCACTCTGAAACCAGTTTGCACCACTCCGCAACCAGTTCGTACCACTCCGCAACCAGTTCGCACCACTTCGCAACCAGTTTGCACCACTCCGCAACCAATTGCCACCACTCTGCAACCAACTCACACCACTTTGCAATCAGTTCGCACCACTCCACAACCAGTTCGCACCACTCCGCAACCGGTTCAAACAACTCCCAAACCAGTTCGCACCAATCCGCGACCAGTTCGCACCACTTCGCAACCAGTTCGCACCACTCCGCAACCAATTCGCACCACTCTGCAACCAGTTAGCATCACTCCGCAACCAGTTCGCACCACTTCGCAACCAGTTTGCACCACTCCGCAACCAATTGCCACCACTCTGCAACCAACTCACACCACTTTGCAATCAGTTCGCACCACTCCACAACCAGTTCGCACCACTCCGCAACCGGTTCAAACAACTCCCAAACCAGTTCGCACCAATCCGCGACCAGTTCGCACCACTTCGCAACCAGTTCGCACCACTCCGCAACCAATTCGCACCACTCTGCAACCAGTTAGCATCACTCCGCAACCAGTTCGCACCACTTCGCAACCAGTTTGCACCACTCCGCAACCAATTGCCACCACTCTGCAACCAACTCACACCACTTTGCAATCAGTTCGCACCACTCCACAACCAGTTCGCACCACTCCGCAACCGGTTCAAACAACTCCCAAACCAGTTCGCACCAATCCGCGACCAGTTCGCACCACTTCGCAACCAGTTCGCACCACTCCGCAACCAATTCGCACCACTCTGCAACCAGTTAGCATCACTCCGCAACCAGTTCGCACCACTTCGCAACCAGTTTGCACCACTCCGCAACCAATTGCCACCACTCTGCAACCAACTCACACCACTTTGCAATCAGTTCGCACCACTCCACAACCAGTTCGCACCACTCCGCAACCGGTTCAAACAACTCCCAAACCAGTTCGCACCAATCCGCGACCAGTTCGCACCACTTCGCAACCAGTTCGCACCACTCCGCAACCAATTCGCACCACTCTGCAACCAGTTAGCATCACTCCGCAACCAGTTCGCACCACTTCGCAACCAGTTTGCACCACTCCGCAACCAATTGCCACCACTCTGCAACCAACTCACACCACTTTGCAATCAGTTCGCACCACTCCACAACCAGTTCGCACCACTCCGCAACCGGTTCAAACAACTCCCAAACCAGTTCGCACCAATCCGCGACCAGTTCGCACCACTTCGCAACCAGTTCGCACCACTCCGCAACCAATTCGCACCACTCTGCAACCAGTTAGCATCACTCCGCAACCAGTTCGCACCACTTCGCAACCAGTTTGCACCACTCCGCAACCAATTGCCACCACTCTGCAACCAACTCACACCACTTTGCAATCAGTTCGCACCACTCCACAACCAGTTCGCACCACTCCGCAACCGGTTCAAACAACTCCCAAACCAGTTCGCACCAATCCGCGACCAGTTCGCACCACTTCGCAACCAGTTCGCACCACTCCGCAACCAATTCGCACCACTCTGCAACCAGTTAGCATCACTCCGCAACCAGTTCGCACCACTTCGCAACCAGTTTGCACCACTCCGCAACCAATTGCCACCACTCTGCAACCAACTCACACCACTTTGCAATCAGTTCGCACCACTCCACAACCAGTTCGCACCACTCCGCAACCGGTTCAAACAACTCCCAAACCAGTTCGCACCAATCCGCGACCAGTTCGCACCACTTCGCAACCAGTTCGCACCACTCCGCAACCAATTCGCACCACTCTGCAACCAGTTAGCATCACTCCGCAACCAGTTCGCACCACTTCGCAACCAGTTTGCACCACTCCGCAACCAATTGCCACCACTCTGCAACCAACTCACACCACTTTGCAATCAGTTCGCACCACTCCACAACCAGTTCGCACCACTCCGCAACCGGTTCAAACAACTCCCAAACCAGTTCGCACCAATCCGCGACCAGTTCGCACCACTTCGCAACCAGTTCGCACCACTCCGCAACCAATTCGCACCACTCTGCAACCAGTTAGCATCACTCCGCAACCAGTTCGCACCACTTCGCAACCAGTTTGCACCACTCCGCAACCAATTGCCACCACTCTGCAACCAACTCACACCACTTTGCAATCAGTTCGCACCACTCCACAACCAGTTCGCACCACTCCGCAACCGGTTCAAACAACTCCCAAACCAGTTCGCACCAATCCGCGACCAGTTCGCACCACTTCGCAACCAGTTCGCACCACTCCGCAACCAATTCGCACCACTCTGCAACCAGTTAGCATCACTCCGCAACCAGTTCGCACCACTTCGCAACCAGTTTGCACCACTCCGCAACCAATTGCCACCACTCTGCAACCAACTCACACCACTTTGCAATCAGTTCGCACCACTCCACAACCAGTTCGCACCACTCCGCAACCGGTTCAAACAACTCCCAAACCAGTTCGCACCAATCCGCGACCAGTTCGCACCACTTCGCAACCAGTTCGCACCACTCCGCAACCAATTCGCACCACTCTGCAACCAGTTAGCATCACTCCGCAACCAGTTCGCACCACTTCGCAACCAGTTCGCACCACTCCGCAACCAATTCGCACCACTCTGCAACCAGTTTCCACCAGTCTGCAACCGGTTCGCACCACTCCGCAACCAGTTCGCACCACTCCGCAACCAGTTTCCGGAACTTTGCAACCAGTTTGCAACACTCCGCAAGTAGTTTGCACCACTCCGGAACCAGTTCACACCACTCCGCAACCGGTTTGCACCACTCCGCAACCAGGTCGCACCACTCCGCAACCAGTTCGCACCACTCCGCAACCAGTTTGCACCACTCGACAACCAGTTCGCACCACTCCATAACCAGTGTGCACGACTCCACAACCAGTTCGCACCATTCCACTTCAAGCCCGCACCACTATGCAATCAGTTCACCTTACTCCGCAACCAGTTCGCACCACTCCGGAACCAGTTCGCACCACTCCGAAACCAGTTCGCACCACTCTGCAACCAGTTCGCACCACTCCGCGACCTGTTCCCACCACTCAGCAACCAGTTTGCACCACTCCGCAACCAGTTCGTAGCACTCCTCAGCCAGTTTGCACCACTCCTCAACCAGTTTGCACCACTCTGCAACCAGTTCGCACCACTCCACAACCAGTTCGTACCACTCTGCAACCAGTTCGCACCACTCCACAACCAGTTCGTACCACTCTGCAACCAGTTCGCACCACTCCACAACCAGTTCGTACCACTCTGCAACCAGTTCGCACCACTCCGCAACCAGTTCCCACCACTCCGCAACCGGTTCCCACCACTCTCCAACCATCTCGCAACAATCCGCAACCAGTTCACACCGCTCCGCAACCAGTTCGCACCACTCCGCAACCGGTTCGCACCATTCGGCAACCAGTTTGTACCACTCCACAACCAGTTCGCACCACCCTCCAACCAGTTCACACCATTCGGCAACCAGTTTGTACCACTCCGCAACCAGTTGGCATCACTCCGTAACCAGTTCCCACCACTTTGCAGCCAGTTCGCACCAATTTGCAACCAGTTTGCACCACTCCGCAACCAGTTGGCACCACTCCACAACCATATTGCACTACTCCCTAACCAGTTCGCACCACTCCGCAACCAGTTCGCACCACTCCGCAACCAGTTTGCACCATTCCGCAACCAGTTTGCACCACTCCGCGACCAGTTCGCACCACTCCGCAACCAGTTCGCACCACCCCGCAACCAGTTCGCACCACTCCGCAACCAGTTTGCACCATTCCGCAACCAGTTTGCACCACTCCGCGACCAGTTCGCACCACTCCGCAACCAGTTCGCACCACCCCGCAACCAGTTCGCACCACTCCGCAACCAGTTTGCACCATTCCGCAACCAGTTTGCACCACTCCGCGACCAGTTCGCACCACTCCGCAACCAGTTCGCACCACCCCGCAACCAGTTCGCACCACTCCGCAACCAGTTTGCACCATTCCGCAACCAGTTTGCACCACTCCGCGACCAGTTCGCACCACTCCGCAACCAGTTCGCACCACCCCGCAACCAGTTCGCACCACTCCGCAACCAGTTTGCACCATTCCGCAACCAGTTTGCACCACTCCGCGACCAGTTCGCACCACTCCGCAACCAGTTCGCACCACCCCGCAACCAGTTCGCACCACTCCGCAACCAGTTTGCACCATTCCGCAACCAGTTTGCACCACTCCGCGACCAGTTCGCACCACTCCGCAACCAGTTCGCACCACCCCGCAACCAGTTCGCACCACTCCGCAACCAGTTTGCACCATTCCGCAACCAGTTTGCACCACTCCGCGACCAGTTCGCACCACTCCGCAACCAGTTCGCACCACCCCGCAACCAGTTCGCACCACTCCGCAACCAGTTTGCACCATTCCGCAACCAGTTTGCACCACTCCGCGACCAGTTCGCACCACTCCGCAACCAGTTCGCACCACCCCGCAACCAGTTCGCACCACTCCGCAACCAGTTTGCACCATTCCGCAACCAGTTTGCACCACTCCGCGACCAGTTCGCACCACTCCGCAACCAGTTCGCACCACCCCGCAACCAGTTCGCACCACTCCGCAACCAGTTTGCACCATTCCGCAACCAGTTTGCACCACTCCGCGACCAGTTCGCACCACTCCGCAACCAGTTCGCACCACCCCGCAACCAGTTCGCACCACTCCGCAACCAGTTTGCACCATTCCGCAACCAGTTTGCACCACTCCGCGACCAGTTCGCACCACTCCGCAACCAGTTCGCACCACCCCGCAACCAGTTCGCACCACTCCGCAACCAGTTTGCACCATTCCGCAACCAGTTTGCACCACTCCGCGACCAGTTCGCACCACTCCGCAACCAGTTCGCACCACCCTGAAACCAGTTTGCACCACTCCGCAACCAGCTTGCACCACTCTGCAACCGGGTCGCCCCACTCCGCAACCAGTTCGCACCACTCCGCAGCCAGTTCGCACCTCCCTGCAACCAGTTCGCACCACTCCGCAACCTGTTTGCACCACTCCGCAAACAGGTCGCACCACTCCGCAACCAGTTCAAACCACTCCGCAACCATTTCGCACCACTCCGCAACCAGTTCGCACCCCTCCGCAACCAGATCGAACCACTCCGTAACCAGTTTTCACCAGTCCGCAGCCAGTTCGCACCACTCCGCGACCAGTTTGCACCACTCCACAACTAGTTCACACCACTCTGCAACCAGTTTGCACCAATCCGCAACCAGTTTGCACCACTCCGTAACCAGTTCGTACCACTCCGCAACCAGATCGCACCACTGCGCAACCTGTTCTCACAACCCCGCAACCAGTTCGCACCGCTCCGCAGACAGTGTGCACCACTCCCCAACCAGTTCACACCAATCCGGAACCAGCTCGCACCACTCCGCAACCAGTTCGCACCACACCGCAACCAGTTTGCACCACTATGCAACCAGTTCGCACCACTCCGCAACCAGTTCGCACCACTCCGCAA
>SZWC01033887.1:0-13454 GCA_023375785.1 Penium margaritaceum | reverse complement strand
AGCTTCGCTTTCTCTACCTGAACTTCCATCCTCTATTTTTCAAGTTTCTTATGCCAATTATCCACGTTGCTTTTGTACTCCAACAAACCCACAATACTGACACCATCGGGCCGACTCCCTACAAGTCCCCCAGCTTACCCAATTGCCCCATTTTTTCCACTGGGAGGGGGTACCCACCCATCGATTGTTTGCGATAAATCGGCCAATTGAGTAGGTTTTAGTTGAAGTAACAGGATAACCCTGGGTCTTCTAGTGAGTGCCGGCATGACTCTTGGGGCACGGGTGCAGATCCTCGAATTTAATCTTTACCCCCACGGTCACGTGGTGTCTTCGCCCCTCGGATGGTGGTATTATCCCTCTCGTGCATCCCAGCCCACCCAGGTCGCGGTTGGAGGAATGAGAGGGGTGGATTTTACTTCCTACTCAAGAGGTAACCACAAAAAAAACAAGAGGCAGGTGTTGCACGCAAAGCGTGCATAGGGTTACATAGTAAAAGAGCAAAAGTGTTCATATTAATATCTCTCAAGATGCTAAACAACTGTCCACAATGTGGACCACATCATGGAAGGTTTGCCATGAGACTTTACCTTGTCCGCGGAAGCCAAAACTATATGTAGATGGACTGCCAAACTGTCACCCACATTTGTTCAAGCTATTTTTTCCGTTCACCCATGTGTGCTCTTAAACATTGTGTATGGTTTGGATGAAATCTTCCTAAATTATTTCAAGCTATGCTGGATTTACTCCAGCTTGTGTGTATGCAAAGCTACAAACACACAACCAAAAATTGAATGAATGCGCTTGATGATAAAGTATTATGTATAGAATATCAGCAACATATTGAAGAAGAACCTAAAAGGACATTTCTCCTCGTTTTTTATTAATTTGGTTTATTGATTAATTGATTTAAATGATATTTATTTTTCTTGTATTGTGAACATGCGAGTTCCACACGTCTATCATAAACTTCACCAAAAAAAAACCTTTGACAAATTTGGATGAATATTGAATGTTTCATTATGTAATGAAGAATAATGTGACGTAATTTTAGGCAGAAATTGATTTATTTACCTACATCTATGACAGTGGTTGAATTTCTTTTCTTTCAATTGCATTTTGACCGTGTTTGAAGCCAAGTTCACGAATCTCAAGAGTTTACCATGACAACCAGATCCGTGAAAAAGGACGGTGAGGCCAAGGAGGAGCCATCCAACGTACAGTCCTTACCCTTTTGTCTTGGCGTCGGTCTGGTCGTACCGTACTATCCGGGGTCTGTCCGGACATCTAGGTCTATGTCCGTGATTTTTTTTTCTGGCCCGGCCCTGCCTATCTGTCCGCGGACGTGGGGGGCCATACAGTCCAACACATTCTTGCACTCTGATTGGTGGATGTGTCAGAAAAATGACCGATCCACCAATCACGATTTTGTTGCAGCATCGTTTGGCCACGAACGGATTGTAATAGGTTACTATGTAACCCAAAGATGAAAAAAAACAAGAGGCAGGTGTTGCACCCAAAGCGTGCATAGGGTTACATAGAATCCGAGCAAAAGTATTCATATTGGTATCTCTTAAGAGACGAAATAATTGCTCGCAATCCGGACCACATAATGGAAGGTTTGCCATGAGAAATTACTTCATCCATGGAAATCAAAGCTGGTTGTAAATGGACTGCCAAACTGTCACCCGCATTCGTTCAAACTAAGTTTTTTTGTTCGCCCATTGTGTATGGTTTGGGCGAACTCTTCCTAAATTACATCAAGCTACGTTAGACTTTTTCCAGCTTGTGTGGATGTAAAAGCAAAAAAAAACAGAACAAAAAATTGAATGGATGCGCTTGACAGTATAGTATTATGTAAAGTAATTCACCAACATATTGAAGAAGAACCTCAAAAGGCATTTCTTCTCTTTTCTTATGAATATGATTTTTTCTGATGATTAATTAATTTAAATGAAAATGCTAGTTTCACACGTCTATTATGAAATTCACTAAATAAAACATGATCTTTGACAAATTTGGATGAATATTGAATGTTTCATTTTGTTATAAAAAATGGTATGACGTTATTATAGGCAGAATTCAGTTTATTTACCTTCTTGTATGACGGTGGTTGAATTTCTTTTCTTTCAGTTGCATTTTGACCCTGTTTGAAGCCGGGTTCACGAGTAGTATTAGTTTAGCATGACTACCAGTTCCGTGAAACAGGACAGGGCGAGGCCAAGGAGGAGCGACAGAGGGAAAACAAGGCTTCAATGTTGTACACAAAGTGCACAACGGGTTACATAGTAACCATGCCATTCCGTATACATAGAAGTTTACCAATGTGCGCCAATGTTACGCAATTATATCTATATCCATAAGTATATCAATATCCATATCCACATATACATATCTATCCATGTCCATATCCATATCCATATCCATATCCATTCCATATCCATATCCATGTGCACGTCCATATCAATACGCAAATCCATATCTATATCCTTAGGATATCTATATGCATGCCCATATCCATATCCATATCCATATCCAGTTCCAGATCCATACCCATATCTATATTCACATCCATATCCATGTCCATGTCCATATCCATATCCATATCCATATCCATATCCATATCCATATCCATATCCATATCCACATCAATATCCATATCCATATCCATATCCATATCCATATCCATATCTATATCCATAACCATATCCATATCCATAATTCAAAATCCATGTCCATCTCCATATCCATATTTATATCCATTTCCATATCCATAAATTATCCATGTCCATGTCCATGATCCTTGTCCATACTCTTGTGATGTGTACATGTAATGATCCTCATGAATAGATGGAGATGAAAGCAAAGTACTTATTTATACCATTTAAGATGTAATGTCAGGTGTGATCCAACATACTTGATTTAAAAGACCTTCATTGTTTTTTTGTACTTTGATTTGATTTATGAACCTCAATCCAAAGGGGATGGTAGTATATTAAACCCTCGCAAATGTGGTGTAGATGTGACACCTTATCAGGTTAAAATTATAGATTTTTCTTAAAATTACATGATCCAACCTCGTTGCTGTTGCCTGGAAGACATTATAGCGTGAATTTTGCTCAATACAGTTTATCTCTTGATTATGTGTGTCAGGTTCATAACCTCACTATGTTGTCCTGAATAAAGCAATGTTGGTCGACTTCCACAAGAAGAACCTGTCGCGGAAGGGCCCTCTGTAACGGTACTGGCGGAAAGCTTGGCCGACTGGGCCAAAACCGCGGTACTTGAGGGTCTCCGACCCTCAAGTCGTTCCGTTTTCCCGCCCACAGCCCAGGGGACCACGCCCGAGCCACGTGGAGCGAGACTCGCTACACCCTCGCTCCAACCGAAGGACCCTAAGCGAAACAGCGTGCTCGCGACAGCGAGAGCAACAGTGAGGGCGACAGCGAGGGCGACAGCTAGGGTGACAACGAGGGCGACAGAGAGGGCGACAGCGAGGGCGACAGCGAGGGCGACAGAGAGGGCGACATCGAAAGCGAGAGCGACAGCGACTGCAACAGCGAGTGCGAAAGCGAGCGAGAGCGCCATCGAGAGCGCCATCGAGAGCGGGAGCAAGAGAGAGGGCCGCGTGGGAAAAAATACTTGTCGTTGCGACAAGAGTGCGACTGCACCTGCAGTGAAGACAAAACGCGCAGCCTTCGTAGTGCGAACCCGCACCCAGGGTGTGCACTTCGTTTTTCACTCCTCGACTTAGGACCATACAGCTCAGAGGCCTCACACTTGCTACATCCCAGCCATTACCATCAAGAGGACCTGTGTTGAACGAAGCACCAACTCAGCAGCCCAAACTCTCTTGAAAGGTTGGTGTTTTTTGTGCTCCTGATTCATGAATCATTTTGTGGTTTAAGGTATATGGATTCCATTTCACTCAGTATAGCAAGCTGACTCACCCAACCCTTGTTACTCCAACCCTTGTCTCTCATACTAAATGCATTTTTTGTCATCCACATCCACATCCACATCCACATCCACATCCACGTCCACATCCACATCCACATCCACATCCACGTCCACATCCACATCCATATCCATATCCATATCCATATCCATATCCATATCCATATCCATATCCATATCCATATCCATATCCATATCCATATCCATATCCACATCCACATCCACATCCACATCCACGTCCACATCCACATCCATATCCATATCCATATCCATATCCATATCCATATCCATATCCATATCCATATCCATATCCATATCCATATCCATATCCATATCCATATCCACATCCACATCCACATCCATATCCATATTCATATCCATATCCATATCTATTTCCATATCCATATCCATATCCATATCCACAACCATATTTATTTCTATATTCATGTGTATCTATATCTATATATCCATTTCCATAATTTTATCTATGACTAAATCGACATCATATGTCCATATGTACACTTATGTCCGTATATACCACCGTGGTTTTTTGGGTTCAACTCCAGAGTCCCTTTGGTCCCCATCCCCCCCCTCCCGCCCCTCTCTTCATTCCGTCACGCGGGATACGTGAACATTTGAACGAAGTTTTGTTCAACAACTCCGATCTGTTGGATGTGTGGTCGAGGTGCCTTAACCTTATCCGTAAGTCGTGGCTGGGGGGCAGTAGGTGGACGAGAGGACGAGAGCGGGTTCGCTCTTGCTCTCGCTCTCGCTCTCATTCTCTTTCTCGTTCTCGTTTCTTTTGTCTTTCGTTCTTGTTCCCTGCACGCTGTGACTTGCCATTTCCTGCTTCTGGAATTCGGCAGTTGGGCCTGCCAATGATGCCGACCTCTCTGCAAGGATCCCGCATCAATGGCGTGACTGCTAGTGCATCAGAAGAAGCAGTGGCAGCAGCCGCGCAAGCATCAGCAACAAACAAACCAGCAGCTTCTGCCGCCGCCGCTAAACCAAAGACCAGAGGCTATCGCTGCGACCCCTACCAGCCGCAAAAAAAAAAGCGTCTCACCAGCTTGCGACGGTCTAGCTCATCGGTTTTATCCTCACCTGCACCTGCGCATAGCCATAGGCTCAGCTCAGCTCCATTTTCACAGCTCCATTTGCGCTTGGCAGCCCCGACCACAATCAGCAATGGCGGTAGCACCCTGCGACAGCAGCAAAACTCACCAACGCGACATTTGCGTGGCAGGATCTCTGTGACGACCAGCGCAACCCAAACATATTATGTGGCTGCTGCCACGCAGCAGGAGTAGGAGGAGCAGCAGCAGTGTCAGCAATAGCAGCGGAAGCAGCGGAAGCAGCGACAGAAGCAACAGCAGTAGCAGCGGCAGCGAGTGCACTGCAGAGGGCGGAAGGGGCAACGTCCCTCCCTCGTTGTCATCGGCGGCAGGGTCGTTGTCGTTGGCGACAGAGACCACCTTCGTCCGTACCAACACCGTCAGCACCACCGCTGTCTCCAGCACTGCCGTTGCCGAAGCCTCTCACTTTATCTCGGGTATGAATGTGCTTGTGACTGTGAATGTGAATGTGAACATGAATGGGAATGTGAATGTAAATGTGAATGTGAATGTGAATGTGAATGTGAACGTGAATATGAGTGTGAATGTGAACGAGAATGTGAATGTGAACGTGAATGTGAATATGAATGTGAACGTGAACGTGAATGTGAATGTGAATGTGAAAGTGAATGTGAATGTTGCTGTGCATGTGAATGTGAATGTGAATGTGAATATGAATAGGAATGTGAATGTGAATGTGAATGTGAATGTGAATGTGAATGTGAATGTGAATGTGAATGTGAATGTGAATGTGAATGGCAATATGTATGTGCATGCGACTGTAATTTTTACTTCGTGCCTGACTGTCGTGCATAGCTGTGACTCTACTTTGCAGTGGCAGCGACAGCGACAGCGACAGCGATAGCAACATCGATGTCCAACATTGTCATCAACATCGACATCAGCGATAGTGCAGATGACATGATATGATGTGATGTGATGTGATATGATATGATGCGATGCGATGTGATGTCATGCAATGCAATGCAATGTAGTGCAATCAATGCGATGAGATGCGATTGATGCAATGTGATGCGATATGGTGTGGTGTTATGTGATGTGCTGTGATGCGATGCGATGTGATATGATGTGATTGTGATGTGATACGACAGTGACAGTAACAATGAGAGTGACAGTGATAATGACAGTGACAATGAAAGCAACAGCGACAGTGACAGCGACAGTGACAGCCACAGCGACAGCCACAGCGGCAACCACAGCGCCAGCGACAGCAACATCGACAGCAACATTGACAGCAACATTGACAACGATATCGACAACAACATCGATATCAATGTTGACGTCCACGTCGACATCGACATCGACATCGACATCGACGTCAACATGGACATCGACATCGACGTCGACATCGACGTCGACATCGACGTTGACATCAACAGCGGCATCGACATCGACATCGACATCGACATCGACATCGGCATCAACATCGACATCGACATCGACATCGACATCGACATCGACATCGACATCGACATCGACATCGACATCGACATCGACATCGGCAGCGGCAGCGGCAGTGACAGCAACAGTGACACCATTATCGACAGCGACATCGACAGCGACATCGACAACGACATCGACATCGACATCGACATCGACAGCGGCAGCGGCAGTGACAGCAACAGTGACACCATTATCGACAGCGACATCGACAGCGACATCGACAACGACATCGACAGCGACATCGACAGCGACATCGACAGCGACATCGACAACGACATCGACAACGACATCGATGCTGACGTTGATTTCGACATCGACGTCGACGTCGACATCAACGTTGACATGGACATCGACATCGAAGCTATGCGATGTGATGCGATGCGATGTGATGTGATACAATGTAATGCAATCAATGCGATGATATGTGATGTGATGCGATATGGTGTGGTGTTATGTGATGTGCTGTGTTGGATGCGATGCAATGCGATGCGATGCGATGTGATGTGATGCGACAGTGACAGTCACAATGACAATGACAATGACAGTGACAGTGACTGATAGCGAGAGCGACAGCCACAACAACAGCCACAATGACAGCCACAACGACAGTCACAGCGACAGCCACAGTGGCAGTGATAGAGACAGCGACAGCGATAGCAACACTGACAGCGACATCGACAGCGTCATTAACATCGACATCGACATCGACATCGACATCAACATTGGCATCGACATCGACATTGAAATCGACATCGACATCGACATCGGCATCGACATCGACATTCAAGCGATGCGATGTGATGCAATGCAATGTGATGTAATACAACGCAATGCAATGCAATGCAATCAATGTGATGAGATGCGTTCGATTCGATGTGTTGCGATATGGTGTGGTGTCATATGATGTGTTGTGCTGTGATGCGATGCGATGCGATGTGATGTGATTGTGATGTGATGCGACAGTGACAGTAACAATGACAATGACAGTGACAATGACACAACAGCGATAGCCACAGCGAACAGCCACAATGACAACCACAGCGGCAGCGACAGCGACAGCAACACTGACAGCGACATCGACAACGACATCGACAGCGACATCGACAATGACATCGATGTCGACGTTGACGTCGACATCGACATCAATGGGGACATCGACGTCGACATGGACATTGACATCGACGTGGACGTCGACGTCAATATCGACATGGACATCGACAACGACAGCAACACTGTAGTTCTGTTTTGTACTCTATAACCTTGTTTAATCACTCACTCACTCACTCACTCACTCACTCACTCACTCACTCACTCACTCACTCACTCACTCACTCGCTCACTCACTCACTCACTCACTCAATCAATCACTCACTCAATGCCATGTGTGTGTGTGTAGTGTGTGTGTGTGTGTGTGTGTGTGTGTGTGTGTGTGTGTGTGTGCATTTGTGTGCATTTGTGTATGATGACAACAGCGACAGCGTCGGAGACAGCGACAGCAACGACGACGGCGACGGCGACGGCGACGGCGACGGCGACGGCGACGACGATGATGACGGTGACGACGATGGTGGTGGCGACGGTGATGGCGACGGCGACATTGACAGTGACAGCGGCGGCAATGTTGATGTCAACAGTGACAGCGACAGCAACGTCACCCGCAAAGGTATGGAATGCCATTACAGTTGGGGAGGGGGGCTGCAGTTGGGGGGGGGGCTGCAGTTGGGGGGGGTTGCTGTCGATGTCACTATCAATGTGATGTGATGTGATGTGATATGATGTGATGTGATGTGATGTGATGTGATGTGATGTGATGTGATGTGATGTGATGTGATGTGATGTGATGTGATGTGATGTAATGCAATGACGTCATGTGTGTGTGTGTGTGTGTGGGTGCGTGTGTGTGTGACAACAGCGACGACAACGGCGATAGCGACGGCAACGGCAAAGGCAACGGTGACGGTGATGGCGACTACGACGAGGAAGACAAGGGCACGCAGGTCTCCAAAAAGTCGCCTATGTAAGGACAAGATGTTGCCCTTGGTCTTGCATTGTTATTCCCGTTACTGCTTGTGCGGCTGCTTGCCCTCATGATGCTTTTTCTGCTGATGCACGTGGGTGTGCATGCATGCGCTCTTGTGTTGTGTGTTGCTGTAGCTCATGTTGCAGATTGCTCTATGCGTGGTGCAATTGATGATGCTACCGCTCAGTTTTCTCTCCCTATTCCTTCCCTCTCGTTCCCGTTCGTCTTCCCCTCTCCCACTCTCCCTCTCTCTCCCTCCTCCGCCTACATCTCTCTCCCCCGCCCTCTCTCCCTATCGCTTTCTTGTAGTTACCTCTTGGTTAGGATTCCTTTATTGACTTGTGGTTCATTACTTTGCAATTATGCATGGGAATCAGCATGAAGATAGAA
Source organism: Penium margaritaceum (assembly GCA_023375785.1). Classification (NCBI taxonomy): domain Eukaryota; kingdom Viridiplantae; phylum Streptophyta; class Zygnematophyceae; order Desmidiales; family Peniaceae; genus Penium; species Penium margaritaceum. The sequence continues at coordinate 4,511 of SZWC01033887.1, read as the reverse complement.
GACTGAGTATTGTGATGTGATGCAATATGTGATGCAGCGACGACACCGACAACATCGATGATGACATCAACGACAACAACATCGACAACTATAGCGACAACGTCCGTGACTGACAGTGATAGCACTTGCAAACCGTGACTGTGACCGTGACCGCGACCGACTGCGACTGCGACTGCAACTGCGACTGCGATTTTGACTGTGTCTGCGACTTGGACAGCTTGTACGACAGCAACTAGGACTGCAACTGGGACTGGGATTGACTGCGGGTGCCACTGCGACCACGACTGTGACTGCGACTGCAACTGTGACTGCAACTGCAACTGCAGTTGCAACTGCAACGGAGACAACGGCCGATAATGACCAATGACCCTTGGTTATTGTGTTATGACTGACCAATGACATCTTTTGTCATTGTGTTATCACCGACCAATGACATATTTCGTCATTGTGTTATCACCGACCAATGACACCTTTCGTCATTGTGTTATCACTGACCAATGACAATCATCGTCATTGTGTTATGATTCATTAATGCCTACAATTCTCAAACCAAAATCTTCCAAAAGTACATGGTTTACCACTCTAAGGCGCGAAGGACCCTGGTCATGGTCACTTTAAAGCCCTCGCCAGGGGAAACCTAGCAACATGGTACTTGTCCGAGTGCAATTGTAAAACCCAAATCCCCAAAACGTACATGGAACACCACTCTAAGGCGCGAAGGACCCTGGCCACGGTCACTTTAAAGCCCTAGCCAGGGGAAACCTAGCAACATGGTACTTGTCCGAATGCAATGTGAAAACCAAAACCCCCTCAATGTACATGGAACACCACCCTAAGGCGCGAAGGACCCTGGCCATGGTCACTTTAAAGCTCTAGCCAGGGGAAACCTAGCAACATGGTATTTGCCTTTATGATACTTGGAACAACTGTGAATAACCATTCTTATGCCAACTTCAAAAGTCAATGCGCAACCCATGGATCGTCCTACAAAATCTTCATGGACGGACTATGAGTACTTGGTAAGTCAGGTATTGAGCCCCGTTGTTTGTCTCTTGGTCTGGTACAATGTTTTGTGTTCATAAGAATGGAGATTAGTGTAAACTACATAACCACATCCAACAGCCACATGAGGGCATGACATTAACAAGATAGCCAATAGTGTATGCTATTGTATAATGGGTTACTTCATGCATAGAGTTTTGCTATGTTCTTTTCGTCGTGTCGTGTCATGTTCTGTCGTGTTGTGACGTGTAGTGTCGTGTCGTGTTGTATCGTGTCGTGTCGCACCGAGTCGTGTTGTGTCGTGTCGTGTCGTGTCGTGTCGTGTCGTGTCGTGTTGTGTCGTGTCGTGTCGTGTTGTGTCGTGTCGTGTCGTGTCGTGTCATGTTACGTCGTGTCATGACGTGTTGTGTCATGTCGTGTTGTGTCGTGTGGTGACGTGTTGTGTCGTGTCGTGTCGTGTCGTGTTGTGTCGTGATGTGTCGTGTCGTGTCGTGTCGTGTCGTGTCATATGGAGTCGTGTCGTGTTGTGTCGTGTCGTGTCGTGTCGTGGTGTGTCGTGCCATGCTCTGTCGTATCGTGTCGTGTTGTGTCATGTCGTGTCGTGTCGTATTGTGTCATGTCAATTCATGTCATGTCATGTCGTGTAGTGTCGTGTCATGTCAAGTCGTGTGGTGTCGTGTGGTGTCTTGTTGCGTCGTGTTGTGTCATGTCAAATCCTGTCGTGACGTGCCATGTTGTGTCATGTTGTGTTGTGTCATGCGTCATGGCGTTTTGTGACAATAGTGTCATGTCATGTCAAGTCATTTCATGTCGTATCGTGTCGAGTCGTATCGTGTCGTGTCGTGTCGTGTTGTGCCGTGTCGTGTCGTGTCGTGTCGTGTCGTGTCGTGTTGTGTCGTGTCGTGTCGTGTCGTGTCGTGTCGTGTTGTGTCGTGTCGTGTCGTGTCGTGTTGTGCCGTGTCGTGTCCTGTCGTGTCGTGTCGTGTTGTGTCGTGTCGTGTCGTGTCGTGTCGTGTCGTGTCGTGTTGTGTCGTGTCGTGTCGTGTTGTGTCGTGCTTCGTCGTTTCGTGTAGTGTTGTGTTATAGAATGTCATGTTGTGTGGTGTCGTGCCGCGTTATGTTTAGTCGTGTCGTGTGATGTCGTGACATTTTGTGTTTTGTCGTGACATGTTGTGTCTTGTTTCGAGTCATGCCATGTCGCGTTGTGCCATATGATATAACTCCGTGTCGTTTCGTGCACTGTCTTGTTGCTTCATCTCGTGTTGTGTTGTGTCATGTTATCTCGTGTTATGACATGTTGTGCCAAATCGTGTCGCGTACAAAGTAGTCATGATGTGCATTCAATTACCACACCTTACTTGTACAGTAGTTATCCATACCTACATTTTAACACAAAATATGTTTACCACCACGTAAAGTGCATGATTCATAGCCATACACGCCCACTTCTTCATCGTTTTTGTGCTCATCCAAGCCCTCGAACTCGAAAACCTTTGCATAACCAGGATAAAATTGTGTAAAAAGTGATAAAAGAAGAATGAGCTTCATTTATGTGGGAATTTTAAGAGGAGCTACATTGGGGCTATTGTGTACTCTAAAAAATCTTTCTAAAGTGACTTTTTCATGCCACATGCAAAATGTATGACGATTAGTCATGTTTCTTGACTTCACACTACTTAGAGCATAATTGATCGGTTTTATACTTTATATTGTTCATTTACGTACATGAACATGAAAGATAGGGTTAACATCAAATGAAATGCAAAATTCATAACCGGGAACATCGACTTCGCTATATTGACGCTGTCCTTGCTCGTCCTGCTCGCTTCCAAGTCAACTACCACGGAAACATTTGCACTACAGGACAAAATAGCGATGGGCAGCGAGGCAACCACAAAGAGGTTACTATGTAACCCAAAAATAATATTAAATTCCGCTCGCCAGTGGACTGGAGGGCCTAAACGTACAGTCCTTACCCTTTTGTCCTGGCGTTGGACTGGTGATTCCGTACTATCCGGGGTCTGTCCGGACATCTAGGTCGATGTCCGTGATGCTTTTCTCCTGGGCTGACCTCCCTTATGCGTCTGCGGACATAAATGGGCATGCAGTCCGACTGATTCTTGCACCCTGATTGGTGGATGGGTCAGAAAAATGACCAATCCACCAATCACGATTTTCTTGAAGCATCTTTTGGCCACGAACCGATTGTAATAGGCTACTATGTAACCCAAAAAAGAGCGAACAAGTGCGAGGTTTCTGTGCCGTTTTTGTCGCTTTCCCACTGGCGGTTTTCCAAAGCGGCTTTTCGCAATGATAGCCCGCCCGCGGTTCGTTATTCACAATCATACCCCTTGCAGCCCAACGGCGACACCGATTTCTCATTGCTACCCCGCGGAGTCGCAGGCGGCTGGAAGAACGTGCAACCGCGACGGGGTATCCTCGAACATGCGAAGCTCCAGACGCACAGCAAATGCCAGAGGAAAACATGAGCTACATGCTCCTCGCACGCGGGCAACCAACTACGGCTGTTGACCGCCGACGTGCAACTAAATATATCGATGTACGAAAAGGACAAGAAAAATGAATGCGAATATGCAACACCCATGTGTCGACAAGGAAACCTATGCACTACATTAGAACGTCACATGAACTACAAGTCACCAACAATACTTTGTGATGCGAAAACTCCACGATTTCATGTTTTATCAATAAGACTTCACATCCACCCATCTATTTTATTTCATGAAGCATAAGAATGAAAATTTGATGAAAACATTTTCTCCATCACATCTTGAATAAAACCATGAAATGGGAATGATTTGAAACGTGTGTATGCATGATTTCTTGTCAATAGAAAACATCAAATATAGTCCCCATCATACAGTTTATTTTTATTTCTATTACATGTTACATTCATTACTTCTTCCTTGAAACATAGACTTGATTTCCGAAAGCCACACTATATTCGTACTTATAACGTGAAACTTTCTTTCAACAAATAACTAAATGTATTCATTTTGATATATGCATGTTATGTTGTGGTCGATGCCATGAGCCTTGCGCTAAGGTCCATAAATTCTTGATAAATGACACAATAGCTTAAGAGTTCCACACACGCATCATACTATTGAAACTCCTTTCTAACGCCTTTGTCTATTCAATGAAACATGGATAAAGGGTGAACTCAGAACTGAAAAGAAGTTAATAAAAACATATGTGAAAGGAAACAAACATGTTCATGAACGCATTCATGGAATCATGAATATAGATATAGATTTAAATATAGATATAGATATCAATAAAGATATACATATAGATATAGATATAGATATAAATGTAGATATAAACAAAGATATAGATATAGATATAGATATAGACATAGATAGATATAGATATAGATATAGATATAGATATATATATATAGATATAGATATAGATATAGATATAGATATAGATATAGATATAGATATAGATATAGATATAGACATAGATATAGATATAGATATAGA
>SZWC01033886.1:4961-15530 GCA_023375785.1 Penium margaritaceum | reverse complement strand
CTTTGTGCTTTCTTGTTGACAGCTAGTGTTCCCAACCCATTGTTAGCCCCCTTTGACTATCTGTGACTCGCGTTGTGAGTTGTAAATGTTGACAACATGAAGTGAAATTCTTTGTTCATGGTCAGTGACATATGCATACATTGGTTGGTCACTGTGCATTATAGCCACTCTGTGCCACTACATATTGAAGGTATTTGTATTTGCTCGTTGATAACTAGTATTCACAAACTATTATCTTCCACCCTGACCATTTGTGATTCGTGTTATGAGTTGTCAAGTTTTACCACACTTAGTGACATTATTTGGTCATGGTCAGTGACATATGCCTACTTTGGTTGGTCATCCTGCATGGTATCCACACCGTGCCAAAACAAACTAAAGCTCCTTGTGCTTGCTATTTCATACGTGGTATTCCCAAACAGTTATTTCCCCCTTCTGACCATTAGTGACTCGTATTATGATTTGTCAACATTGACCACACACTGTGGATGTATTTGGTTAAAGGCAGTACATATGCCTACTTTGGTCGGTCATTGTGCATGGTAGTCACACCGTGCTTATGCTGATTGAAGGTCGCTGTACTTGCTAGTTGAGAACTGATATTCACAGACCATCGTTTTCCCCTCTGAACGTTTGTGACTCGTGTTATGGTTGGTGAATGTTGACCACCTTTATTGAAATTCTTTCATCAATTTGATGTGGTTGGTCAACGTTGACCACCCATATTGAAATTTTCTGGACATGGTCAATGACATATGCCTAGTCTGGTTGTTTGGTGTGCATGTTAGCCACACTGTGCCACTACGTATTGAAGTTCTTTGTCCTTTCTAGTAGATACATAGGGTTCCCAAACCATTGTCTCTCCCTTTGACCATTTGTGACTCGTGTTATGAGTTGTCAATGTTGACCACACATAGTGGACTTCTTCGGTCATAGTCAGTGACATATGCATCCTTTGGTTGGTCACTGTGCACGCTAGCCACACCGTGCCACTACTTGTTAAAAATCTTTCTACTTGCTAGTTGATAACTAGTCTTCCCAACCCATGGTTTCCCCCACTGACCATTTGTGACTCGTGTTATGAGTTTTCAACGTTGACCACACACTGTGAAATCCGTTTGGTCATGGTTAGTGACATATGCCTACTTTGGTTTGTCCTTGTACATGATTACCACGCGGTGTCAGTACATATCGAATGTATTTATGCTTTCTAGTTAATAGCTTGTGTTCCCAAACCATTGTTACCCCCCTTTGACTATCTGTGACTCGTGTTGTGAGATGTCGACACTGACCACATGAAGTGAAATTTGTTGGTCATGGTCAGTTACACATGCATACTTTGGTTGGTCACTATACATGGTAGCCACGCTGTGCCACTACATCTTGAAGGTATTTGTACTTGCTACTCGATAACTAGTATTCATTAACCATTGTCCTCCACTCTGACCATTTGTGACTTGTGTTATGAATCCTCAACGTTTACCACACTTAGTAACATTATTTGGTCATGGTCAGTCACATATGCCTACTTTGGTTGGTTGTCGTGCATGGTATCCACACCGTGCCGCAACGTATTGAAAGTCCTTGTGCTTGCTAGTTAATACCTGGTGTTCCCAAACCATTGTCTCCCCCTCTGACCATTTGTGACTCCTATTATGAATTGTCAACGTTGACCACACACAGCGGATTTCTTTGGTCAAAGACAATACATATGCCTGCTTTGGTCGGTCATTGTGCATGGTAGCCACACCGTGCTTATACTGATTGAAGGTCTCTGTACTTGCTAGTTGAGAACTAATATTCCCATACCATTGTTTCCCCCTCTGACCATTTGTGACTCATTTTACGGTTGGTGAATGTTGACCACCCATATTGAAATTCTTTGGTCATGGTCAGTGACATATGCCTAGTTTGGTTGTTTGGTTTGCATAGTAGCCACACCGCGCCACTACGTATTCAAGTTCTTTGTCCTTTCTAGTCGATACATAGGGTTCCCAAACCATGGTCTCTTCCTCTAACCATTTGTGACTCGTGTTATGAGTTGTCAATGTTGACCACACATAGTGGACTTCTTCGGTCATAGTCAGTGACATATGCATCCTTTGGTTCGTCACTATGCACGCTAGCCACACCGTGCCACTACTTGTTGAAAATATTTCTACTTGCTAGTTGATAACTAGTATTCCCAGCCCATGGTTTCCCCCACTCACCATTTGTGACTCGTGTTATGAGTTTCCAACGTTGACCACACACTGTGAAATCTGTTTCTTCATGGTTAGTGACATATGCCTACTTTTGTTTGTCACTGTACATGGTTACCACGCCGTGTCACTACATATTAAAAGTAGTTGTGCTTTCTAGTTAAAAGCTAGTGTTCCCAATCCATTGTTACCCCCCTTTGACTATATGTGACTCGTGTTGTGAGTTGTCAACGTTGACCACATGAAGTGAAGTTCGTTGGTCATGGTCAGTGACATATGCATCCTTTGGTTGGTCACTGTGCATGGTAGCCACGTTGTGCCACTTCATATTGAAGGTATTTGCACTTGCTACTCAATAACTAGTATTCACAAACTATTGTCTTCCACTCTGAACATTTGTGACTTGTGTTATGAGCTGTCAACGTTTACCACACTTAGTGACATTATTTGGTCATGGCTAGTGACATATGCCTACTTTGGTTGGTCATCGTGCATGGTATCCACACCGTGCCAAAACGTATTGAAGCTCCTTGTGCTTGCTAGTTGATACTTGGTGTTCCCAAAGCATTGTTTCCCCCTCTGACCATTTGTGACTCGTATTATAAGTTGTCAGCGTTGACCACACACGGTGTATTTCTTTGGTTAAAAGCAGAACATATGCCTACTTTGGTCGGTAATTGTGCATGGTAGCGACACCGTGCTACTACTGACTGAAGGTCGTTGTACTTGCTAGTTGAGAACTGATATTCCCAAACCATTATTTCCTTCCCTGACCGTTTGTGAATCGTGTTATGGTTGGTCAACGTTNAAGTTCTTTGTACTTGCTAGTTGATAACTATTGTTCCTAACCTATTCTTTCCCCCTCTGACCATATGTGACTCGTGTGATGAGTTGTCAATGTTGACCACACCCTGAAATTCGTTTGGTCATGGTTAGTGACATATGCCTACTTTGGTTTGTCACTCTACATGGTTACCACGCTGTGTCACTATGTATTGAAGGAATTTGTGCTTTCTAGTCAATATCTAGTGTTCCCAAACCAACGTTACCCCCCTTTGACTCTCTGTGACTTGTGTTGTGAGTTTTCAACGCTGACTACATGAAGTGAAATTCGTTGGTCATGGTCAGTGACAAATGCATACTTTGGTTGGTCACTGTGCATGGTAGCCACGCTGTGCCACTACATATTGAAAGAATTTGTACTTGCTACTCGATGACTAGTGTTCACAAACCATTGTCTTCCACTCTAACCATTTTTTACTCGTGTTATGAGTTGTCAAAGTTTACCACACTAAGTGACATTATTTCGTCATGGTCAGTGACATAGGCCTACTTTGGTTGGTCATCGTGCATGGTCCCACACCATGCCACAACTTATCGAAGGTCCTTGTGCTTGCTAGTTGATACCTGGTGTTCCCAAACCATGGTCTCCCCCTCTGACCATTTGTGACTCCTATTATGAGTTTTCAACGCTGACCACACACAGCAGATTTCTTTGGTCAAAGGTAGTACATATGCCTACTTTGGTCGGTCATTGTGCATGGTAGCCACACCGTGCTTATGCTGATTGAATTTCAATCTACTTGCTACTTGAGAACTAATATTCACAGACCATTGTTTCGCCCTCTGACTGTTTGTGACTCGTGTTATGGTTGGTGAATGTTGACCACTTATATTGAAATTCTTTCATCATGGTCAGTGACATATGCCTAGTTTGGTTGTTTGGTGTGCATAGTAGCCACACTGTGCCACTACGTATTGAAGTTCTTTGTCTTTTCTAGTCAATACATAGAGTTCCCAAACCATTGTCTCCCCCTCTGACCATTTGTGACTCCTATTATGAGTTGTCAACGTTGACCACACACAGCGGATAACTGTGGTCAAAGGCAGTACATATGCCTGCTTTGGTCGGTCATTGTGCATGGTAGCCACACCGCGCTTATACTGATTGAAGGTCTCTGTACTTGCTAGTTGAGAACTGATATTCCCAAACCATTATTTCCTTCCCTGACCGTTTGTGAATCGTGTTATGGTTGGTCAACGTTTACCACCCATATTGAAACTCTCTGGTCATGCTCAGTGACATATGCCTAGTTTGGTTGTTTGGTGTGCATAGTAGCCACACTGTGCCACTACGTATTGAAGTTCTTTGTCTTTTCTAGTCAATACATAGAGTTCCCAAACCATTGTCTCCCCCTCTGACCATTTGTGACTCCTATTATGAGTTGTCAACGTTGACCACACACAGCGGATAACTGTGGTCAAAGGCAGTACATATGCCTGCTTTGGTCGGTCATTGTGCATGGTAGCCACACCGCGCTTATACTGATTGAAGGTCTCTGTACTTGCTAGTTGAGAACTGATATTCCCAAACCATTATTTCCTTCCCTGACCGTTTGTGAATCGTGTTATGGTTGGTCAACGTTTACCACCCATATTGAAACTCTCTGGTCATGCTCAGTGACATATGCCTAGTTTGGTTGTTTGGTGTGCATAGTAGCCACACTGTGCCACTACGTATTGAAGTTCTTTGTCTTTTCTAGTCAATACATAGAGTTCCCAAACCATTGTCTCCCCCTCTGACCATTTGTGACTCCTATTATGAGTTGTCAACGTTGACCACACACAGCGGATAACTGTGGTCAAAGGCAGTACATATGCCTGCTTTGGTCGGTCATTGTGCATGGTAGCCACACCGCGCTTATACTGATTGAAGGTCTCTGTACTTGCTAGTTGAGAACTGATATTCCCAAACCATTATTTCCTTCCCTGACCGTTTGTGAATCGTGTTATGGTTGGTCAACGTTTACCACCCATATTGAAACTCTCTGGTCATGCTCAGTGACATATGCCTAGTTTGGTTGTTTGGTGTGCATAGTAGCCACACTGTGCCACTACGTATTGAAGTTCTTTGTCTTTTCTAGTCAATACATAGAGTTCCCAAACCATTGTCTCCCCCTCTGACCATTTGTGACTCCTATTATGAGTTGTCAACGTTGACCACACACAGCGGATAACTGTGGTCAAAGGCAGTACATATGCCTGCTTTGGTCGGTCATTGTGCATGGTAGCCACACCGTGCTTATACTGATTGAAGGTCTCTGTACTTGCTAGTTGAGAACTGATATTCCAAGACCATTTTTCCCCCACTGACCATTTCTGACTCGTGTTATGAGTTGTCAACGTTGACCACACACTGTGAAATCCGTTTCGTCATGGTTAGTGACCTATGCCTACTTTTGTTTGTCACTGTACATGGTTACCACACTGTGTCACTACATATTAAAGGTATTTGTGCTTTTTAGTTAAAAGCTAGTGTTCCCAAACCATTGCTATCCCCCTTTGACTATGTGTGACTCGTGTTGTGAGTTGTCAACGTTGACCACATGAAGTGAAGTTCGTTGGTCATGGTCAGTGACATATACATCCTTTGGTTGGTCACTGTGCATGGTAGCCACGCTGTGCCACTTCATATTGAAGGTATTTGTACTTGCTACTCGATCACTAGTATTCACAAACCATTGTCTTCCATTCTGAACATTTGTGACTCGTGTTATGAGCTGTCAACATTTACCACACTTAGTGACATTATTTGGTCATGGTCAGTGACATATGCCTACTTTGGTTGGTCATCGTGCATGGTATCCACACCGTGCCANATTCTCTGGTCATGGTCAGTGACATATGCCTAGTTTGGATGTTTGGTGTGCATATTAGCCACACCGTGCCACTACGTATTGAAGTTATTTGTCCTTTCTAGTCCATGCACAGGGTTCCCAAACCATTGTCTCTCCCTCTGACCATTTGTGACTCGTGTTATGAGTTGTCAATGTTGACCACACACAGTGGACTTCTTCGGTCATAGTCAGTGACGTATTCATCATCTGCTTTGTCACTGTGCACACTAGCCACACCGTGCCACTACTTGTTGAAGTTCTTCGTACTTGCTAGTTGATAACTAGTGTTCCTAGCCCATTGTTTCCCCCTCTAACCATTTGTGACTGGTGTGATAAGTTTTCAACGTTGATCACACACTGTGAAATTCGTTTGGTCATGTTTAGTGACATAAGCCTACTTTGGTTTGTCACTGTACATGGTTACCACGCCGTGTCACTACGCATTGAAGGTGTTTGTGCTTTCTAGTCAATAGCTAGTGTTCCCAAACCAATGTTATCCCCCTTTGACTACCTGTGACTCGTGTTGTGAGTTGTGAACGTTGACCACATTAAGTGAAATTCTTTGCTCATGGTCAGTGACATATGCATGCTTTGGTTGGTCACTGTGCACGCTATCCATACCGTGCCACTACTTGTTGAAAATCTTTCTACTTGCTAGTTGATAACTAGTGTTCCTAGCCCATTGTTTCCCCCTCTAACCATTTGTGACTGGTGTGATAAGTTTTCAACGTTGATCACACACTGTGAAATTCGTTTGGTCATGTTTAGTGACATAAGCCTACTTTGGTTTGTCACTGTACATGGTTACCACGCCGTGTCACTACGCATTGAAGGTGTTTGTGCTTTCTAGTCAATAGCTAGTGTTCCCAAACCAATGTTATCCCCCTTTGACTACCTGTGACTCGTGTTGTGAGTTGTGAACGTTGACCACATTAAGTGAAATTCTTTGCTCATGGTCAGTGACATATGCATGCTTTGGTTGGTCACTGTGCACGCTATCCATACCGTGCCACTACTTGTTGAAAATCTTTCTACTTGCTAGTTGATAACTAGTGTTCCTAGCCCATTGTTTCCCCCTCTAACCATTTGTGACTGGTGTGATAAGTTTTCAACGTTGATCACACACTGTGAAATTCGTTTGGTCATGTTTAGTGACATAAGCCTACTTTGGTTTGTCACTGTACATGGTTACCACGCCGTGTCACTACGCATTGAAGGTGTTTGTGCTTTCTAGTCAATAGCTAGTGTTCCCAAACCAATGTTATCCCCCTTTGACTACCTGTGACTCGTGTTGTGAGTTGTGAACGTTGACCACATTAAGTGAAATTCTTTGCTCATGGTCAGTGACATATGCATGCTTTGGTTGGTCACTGTGCACGCTATCCATACCGTGCCACTACTTGTTGAAAATCTTTCTACTTGCTAGTTGATAACTAGTGTTCCTAGCCCATTGTTTCCCCCTCTAACCATTTGTGACTGGTGTGATAAGTTTTCAACGTTGATCACACACTGTGAAATTCGTTTGGTCATGTTTAGTGACATAAGCCTACTTTGGTTTGTCACTGTACATGGTTACCACGCCGTGTCACTACGCATTGAAGGTGTTTGTGCTTTCTAGTCAATAGCTAGTGTTCCCAAACCAATGTTATCCCCCTTTGACTACCTGTGACTCGTGTTGTGAGTTGTGAACGTTGACCACATTAAGTGAAATTCTTTGCTCATGGTCAGTGACATATGCATGCTTTGGTTGGTCACTGTGCACGCTATCCATACCGTGCCACTACTTGTTGAAAATCTTTCTACTTGCTAGTTGATAACTAGTGTTCCTAGCCCATTGTTTCCCCCTCTAACCATTTGTGACTGGTGTGATAAGTTTTCAACGTTGATCACACACTGTGAAATTCGTTTGGTCATGTTTAGTGACATAAGCCTACTTTGGTTTGTCACTGTACATGGTTACCACGCCGTGTCACTACGCATTGAAGGTGTTTGTGCTTTCTAGTCAATAGCTAGTGTTCCCAAACCAATGTTATCCCCCTTTGACTACCTGTGACTCGTGTTGTGAGTTGTCAACGTTGACCACACATAGTAAAACTATTTGGTCATGGTAAGTGGCACATGCCTAATCTGGTTGGTCATTGTGCATGGTAGCCACACCGTGCCACCACTTATCGAAGGTATTGTACTTGCTAGTCGATACCGAGTATTCCCAAACCATTGTTTCTCCCTCTGCCCATTTTTGACTTGTATTATGAGTTGTGAATGTTGACCACACACACTAAACTTCTTTGGTCATGAGCAGTGATGTTTGCCTACTCAGATGGGTCATTGTGGACGGCAGCCACACCGTGCCAATACATACAAAAAATCTTTGTGCTTGCTAGAAGACACATAGTGTTTTCAAACCATGTTTTCCCCCTCTGACCATTTGTGATTCGTGTTATGGGTTGTGAACGTTAACCACCCATACTGAAATTCTTTGGTCATGGTTAGTGACATATACCTAGTTTGGTTTGTCATTGTAGGTGGTTACCACGCCATGTCACTATGTACAGAAGGTCTTTGTGCTTTCTAGTTGATAGCAAGTGTTCCCAAACCATTGTTACCCCCTCTGAATATCTTTGACTCGTGTTGTGAGTTGTGAACGTTGACCACATTAAGTGAAATTCTTTGCTCATGGTCAGTGACATATGCGTAGTTTGGGTGGTCACAGTGCATTGTAGCCACTCTGTGCCACTACATATTGAAGGTATTTGTAGTTGCTAGTCAATGACTAGTAATCACAAACTATTATCTTCCACCATGACCATTTGTGACTCGTGTTATGAGTTGTCAAAGTTTACCACACATGGTGACATTCTTTGGTCATGGTCAGTGACATATGCATACCTTGGTCGGTCATCGTGCATGGTATCCACACCGTGCCACAATGTATTGTAGGTCCTTGTTCTTGCTATTTGATACTTGGTGTTCCCAAACCATTCTTTCCCCCTTTGACCATTTGTGACTCGTATTATGAGTTGTCGACGTTGACCAGACACACCGAATTTCTTTCGTCAAAGGCAGTACATATGCCTACTTTGGTCGGTCATTTACATGGTAGCCACACCGTGCTACTACTGACTGAAGGTCATTGCACTTGCTAGTTCAGAACTGATATTCCCAAACCATTGTTTCCTCCCCTGACTGTTTGTGAATCGTGTTATGGTTGGTCAACGTTGACCACCCATATTGAAATTATTTGGTCATGGTCAGTGACATATGCCTAGTTTGGATGTTTGGTGTGCATATTAGCCAAACCGTGCCAGTACGTATTGAAGTTATTTGTCCTTTCTAGTCCATGCATAGGGTTCCCAAACCATTGTCTCTCCCTCTGACCATTCGTTACTCGTGTTTTGAGTTGTCAATGTTGACCACACACAGTGGACTTCTTCGGTCATAGGCAGTGACGTATTCATCCTTTGGTTGGTCGCTGTGCACGCTAGCCACACCGTGTCACTACTTGTTGAAGTTCTTCGTACTTTCTAGTTGATAACTAGTGTTCCTAACCCATTGTTTCCCCCTCTGACCATGTGTGACTCGTGTGATGAGTTTTCAATATTGACCACACACTGTGAAATTTGTTTGGTCATGGTTAGTGACATATGCCTTCCTTGGTTTGTCACTGTACATGGTTACCACGCCGTGTGACTACGTATTGAAGGTATTTTTCATTTCTAGTCAATAGCTAGTATTCCCAAACCAATGTTGCCCCCCTTTAACTATCTGTGACTCGTGTTGTGAGTTTTCAACGCTGACCACATGAAGTGAAATTTGTTGGTCATGGTTAGTGACATATGCATACTTTGGTTGGTCACTGTGCATGGTAGCCACGCTGTGCCACTACATATTGAAGGTATTTGTACTTGCTACTCAATGACTAGTATTCACAAACCATTGTCTTCCACTCTGACCATTTGTGACTCGTGTTGTGAGTTGTCAAAGTTTACCACACTTAGTGACATTATTTGGTCATGGTCAGTGACATATGCCTACTTTGGTTGGTCATCGTGCATGGTATCCACACCATGCCACAACGTATTGAAGCTCGTTGTGCTTGCTATTTGATTCTTGGTGTTCCAAAACCATTATTTCCCCCTATGACCATTTGTGACTCGTATCATGAGTTGCCAATGTTGACCACACACGGTGGATTTCTTTGGTCAAAGGCAGTACATATGCCTACTTTGGTCGGTCATTGTGCATGGTAGCCTCACCGTGCTACTATGACTCAAGGTCGTTGTACTTGTTAGTTGGTATCTAGTTTTCCCAAACCCATGTTTTCCCCTCTCACAATCCGTGCCCCATATTATGGGTTGTCAACGTTGACCACACATAGTAAAATCATTTGTTCATGGTAAGTGGCACATGCCTAATCTGGTTGGTCATTGTGCATGGTAGCCATGCTGTTCCACTACTTGTTGAAAGTCTTTTTACTTGCTAGTCAATAAATAGCAAAAGGTTTCTCCCTTTGACACCAGGTCGGTTTTTTTAATTTGTTACGCGTAGGTGCCTTCACTGGAATACTCCCTCCCACCCCCCTAGAGGGATGATCCGTGGACGACCAGGAGGACAGATTTGCGACCACATTATGACACCCCCCCTACCCCCCCACGGCTTAGGCTCGAAGGTAGAGTTGAGGTATCACAACA
>SZWC01033884.1:0-14978 GCA_023375785.1 Penium margaritaceum | reverse complement strand
TTAGGAAGAGTAACATCGAGTGAAAGAATTCAATGACCTTAGGATGAGTGCCACCGAGTGAAAGAATTCAATGACCTTAGGAAGAGTGACATCGAGTGAAAGAATTCAATGACCTTAGGAAGAGTGACATCGAGTGAAAGAATTCAATGAGCTTAGAAAGAGTGACATCGAGTGAAGAATTCAATGACCTTAGGAAGACTGACATCGAGTGAAAGAATTCAATGACCTTAGGAAGAGTGACATTGATTGAAACGATTCAATGACCTTAGGAAGAGTGATATTGTGTGAAAGAATTCAATGACCTTAGGAAGAGTGACATTGATTGAAAGAATTCAATAACCTTAGGAAGAGTGACATCGAGTGAAAGAATTCAATGACCGTAGGAAGGGTGATATGGAGTGAAAGAATTCAATGACCTTAGGAAGAGTGACATCGAGTGAAAGAATTCAGTAACCTTAGGAAGAGTGACATCGAGTGAAATAATTCAATGACCTTAGGAAGAGTGACATCGAGTGAAAGAATTCAGTAACCTTAGGAAGAGTGACATCGAGTGAAATAATTCAATGACCTTAGGATGTGTGCGATCGAGTGAAAGAATTCAATGAGCTTAGCAAGAGTGACATCGAGTGAAAGGATTCAATTACCTTAGGATGAGTGAGATCAAGTGAAATAATTCAATGACCTTAGGAAGAGTGACATCTAGTGAAAGAATTCAATGACCTTAGGAAGAGTGTCATCGAGTGAAAGAATTCAATGACCTTAGGAAGAGTGAAATCGCATGAAAGAATTTAAAGACCTTAGGAAGAGTGACATCGAGTGAAGGAATTCAATGACCTTAGGATAAGTGACATCGAGTGAAAGAATTCAATGACCTTAGGAAGAGGGACATTGAGTGAAAGAATTCAATGACCTTAGGATGAGTGACATCGAGTGAAAGCATTCAATGACCTTAGGAAGAGTGGCATCGAGTGAAAGAATTCAATGACCTTAGGAAGATTGACATGGTGTGAAAGAATTCAAAGACCTTAGGAAGAGTGACATCGAGTGAAAGAATTTAATGACCTTAGGAAGAGTGACATCGAGTGAAAGAATTCAAAGACCTTAGGAAGAGTGACATCGAGTGAAAGAATTCAAAGACCTTAGGAAGAGTGACATCGAGTGAAAGAATTCAATGACCTTAGGAAGAGTGACATCAAGTGAAAGAATTTAATGACCTTAGGAAGAGTGACGTCGAGTGAAAGAATTCAAAGACCTTAGGAAGAGTGACATCGAGTGAAAGAATTCAATGACCTTAGGAAGAGTGACATCGAGTGAAAGAATTCAATGACCTTAGGAAGAATGACATCGAGTGAAAGAATTCAATGACCTTAGGATGAGTGACATCGAGTGAAAGCATTCAATGACCTTAGGAAGAGTGGCATCGAGTGGAAGAATTCAATGTCCTTAGGAAGAGTGACATCGAGTGAAAGAATTCAAAGACCTTAGGAAGAGTGGCATCGAGTGAAAGAATTCAATGACCTTAGGAAGAGGGACATCGAGGGAAAGAATTCAATGACCTTAGGAAGAGTGACATCGCGTGAAAGAATTCAAAGACCTTAGGAAGAGGGACATCGAGTGAAAGAATTCAATTACCTTAGGATGAGTGACATCGAGTGAAAGAATTCAATGACCTTAGGAAGAGGGACATTGAGTGAAAGAATTCAATGTTCTTAGGATGAGTGACATCGAGTGAAAAAATTCAATGACCTTAGGAAGAGTGGCATCGAGTGGAAGAATTCAATGACCTTAGGAAGAGTGAAATGGAGTGAAAGAATTCAAAGAACTTAGGAAGAGTGACATCGAGTGAAAGAATGCAATGACCTTAGGATGAGTGACATCGAGTGAAAGAATTCAATGACCTTAGGAAGAGTGACATCGAGTGAAAGAATTCAATGACCTTAGGAAGATTGACATCGAGTGAAAGAATTCAATGACCTTAGGAAGAGTGACATCGAGTGAAAGAATTCAATGACCTTAGGAAGAGTGACATCGAGTGAAAGAATTCAAAGAACTTAGGAAGAGTGACATCGAGTGAAAGAATTCAAAGACCTTAGGAAGAGTGACATCGAGTGAAAGAATTCAATGACCTTAGGAAGAGTGACATCGAGTGAAAGAATTCAATGACCTTAGGAAGAGTGAAATCGAGTGAAAGAATTCAATGACCTTAGGAAGAGTGACATCGAGTGAAAGAATTCAATGACCTTAGGAAGAGTGACATTGAGTGAAAGAATTCAATGACCTTAGGAAGAGTGACATCGAGTTAAATAATTCAATGACCTTAGGAAGAGTGACATTGAGTGAAAAAAATCAATTACCTTAGGATGAGTGACATCGAGTTAAAGAATTCAATGACCTTAGGAAGAGTGACATTGAGTGAAAGAATTCAATGACCTTAGGAAGAGTGACATCAAGTGAAAGAATGCAATGACCTTTGGATGAGTGACATCGTGTGAAAGAATTAAATGACCTTAGGAAGAGTGAAATTGAGTGAAAGCATTCAATGACCTTAGGATGAGTGACATCGAGTGAAAGAATTCAATGACCTTAGGAAGAGTGACATCGAGTGAAAGAATTCAATGACCTTAGGAAGAGTGACATCGAGTGAAAGAATGCAATGATCTTTGGATGAGTGACATCGAGTGAGAGAGTTAAATGACCTTAGGAAGAGTGACATTGAGTGAAAGCATTCAATGACCTTAGGATGAGTGACATCGAGTGAAAGATCTAAATGACCTTATGAAGGGTGACATCGAGTGAAAGAATTCAATGACCTTAGGTAGAGTGACATTGAGTGAAATAATTCAATGACCTTAGGAAGAGTGACATTGAGTGAAAGAATTCAATGACCTTAGGAAGAGTCACATCGTGTGAAAGAATTCAATGACCTTAGGAAGAGTGACATGGAGTGAAAGAATTCAATGACCTCAGGAAAAGTGACATTGAGTGAAAGAATTAAATGACCGTAGGACGAGTGACATCGAGTGAAAGTATTCAATGACCTTAGGGTGAGTGAAATTGAGTGTACGAATTCAATTACCTTAGGAAGAGTGACATCGAGTGAAAGAATTCAATGACCTTAGGATGAGTGACATCGAGTGAAAGAATTCAATGACCTTAGGGTGAGTGAAATTGAGTGTACGAATTCAATTACCTTAGGAAGAGTGACATCGAGTGAAAGAATTCAATGACCTTAGGATGAGTGACATCGAGTGAAAGAATTCAATGACCTTAGGAACAGTGACATCAAGTGAAAACATTCAATGACCTTAGGAAGAGTGAAATCGAGTGAAAGAATTCAATGACCTTAGGAAGAGTGACATCGAGTGAAAGAATTCAATGACCTTAGGAAGAGTGACATCGAGTGAAATAATTCAATGACCTGAGAAAGAGTGACATCAAGTGAAAGAAGTCAATCACCTTAGGAAGAGTGACATTGAGTGAAGAAATTCAATGACCTTAGGAAGAGTGACATCGAGTGAATGAATTCAATGACCTTAGGAGGAGTGACATCGAGTAAAGGAATTCAAAGACCTTAGGAAGAGTGACATCAAGTGAAAGAATTCAATGACCTTCAGAAGAGTGACATTGAGTGAAAGGATTCAATGGCCTTAGGAAGAGTGACATCGAGTGAAAGAATTCAATGACCTTAGGAAGAGTGACATCGAGTGAAAGAATTCAATGACCTTAGGAAGAGTGACATCAAGTGAAAGAATTCAATGACCTTCAGAAGAGTGACATCGAGTGAAAGGATTCAATGGCCTTAGGAAGAGTGACATCGAGTGAAAAAATTCAATGACCTTAGGAAGAGTGACATCGAGTGAAAGAATTGAAAGATCTTAGGAAGAGTGACATCGAGTGAAAGAATTCAATGACCTTAGGAAGAGTTACATGGAGTGAAATAATTCAATGACCTTAGGAAGACTGACATCGAGTGAAAGAATTCAATAACCTTAGGATGAGTGCCATCAAGTGAAAGAATTCAATGACCTTAGAAAGAGTGACATTGAGTGAGAGAATTCAATGACCTTAGGATGAGTGACATCAAGTGAAAGAATTCAACGACCTTAGGGAGAGTGACATCAGGTGAAAGAATTGAATGACTTTAGGAAAAGTGACATCGGGTGAGAGAATTCAATGACCTTAGGAAAAGTGACATCGAGTGAAAGAATTCAATGACCTTAGGATGAGTGACATCGAGTGAAAGAATTCAATGACCTTAGGAAGAGTGAAATCAAGTGAAAGAATTCAATAACCTTAGAAAGTGTGACATCGAGTGAAAAATTCAATGACCTTAAAAAGAGTGACATCGAGTGAAAGAATTAAAAGACCTTAGGATGAGTGACATCGAGTGAAGGAATTCAATGACCTTAGGATAAGTGACATCGTGTGAAAGAATTCAATGACCTTAGGAAGAGTGACATCGAGAGAAAGAATTCAATGACCTTAGGAAGAGTGACATCGAGAGAAAGAATTCAATGACCTTAGGAAGAGTGACATCGAGAGAAAGAATTCAATGACCTTAGGAAGAGTGACATCGAGAGAAAGAATTCAATGACCTTAGGAAGAGTGACATCGAGAGAAAGAATTCAATGACCTTAGGAAGAGTGACATCGAGAGAAAGAATTCAATGACCTTAGGAAGAGTGACATCGAGAGAAAGAATTCAATGACCTTAGGAAGAGTGACATCGAGAGAAAGAATTCAATGACCTTAGGAAGAGTGACATCAAGAGAAAGAATTCAATGACCTTAGGAAGAGTGACATCGAGTGAAATAATTTAATCCCCTTAGGAAGAGTGATGTCGAGGGAAAGAATTCAATGACCTTAGGAAGTGTGACATCGAGTGAAAGAATTCAATGACCTTAGGAAGAGTGACATCGAATGAAAGAATTCAATGACCTTAGGAAAAGTGACATAGAGTGAAAGAAATCAAAAACCTTAGGAAGAGTGACATCGAGTGAAAGAATTCAATGACCTTAGGAAGAGTGACATTGAGTGAAAGAATTAAATGACCTTAGGAAGAGTGACATCGAGTGAAAGAATTCAATGACCTTAGGAAGAGTGACATCGAGTGAAAGAATTCAATGACCTTAGAAAGAGTGACATCGAGTGAAGAATTCAATGACCTTAGGTGGACTGACATCAAGTGAAAGAATTCAATGACCTTAGGAAGAGTGACATTGATTGAAAGGATTCAATGACCTTAGGAAGAGTGGTATTGTGTGAAAGAATTCAATGACCTTAGGAAGAGTGACATCGATTGAAATAATTCAATAACCTTAGAAAGAGTGACATCCAGTGAAATCATTCAATGACCTTAGGAAGACTGATATGGAGTGAAAGAATTCAATGACCTTAGGAAGAGTGACATCGAGTGAAAGAATTCAATAACCTTAGAAAGAGTGACATCGAGTGAAGTAATTCAATGACCTTAGGATGTGTGCCATCGGGTGAAAGAATTCAATGACCTTAGGAAGAGTGACATCGAGTGAAATAATTCAATTACCTTAGGATGAGTGGCATCAAGTGAAAGAATTCAATGACCTTCGGAAGAGTGACATCGAGTGAAAGAATTCAATGACCTTAGGAAGAGTGACATCGAGTGAAAGAATTCAATGACCTTAGGAAGAGTGAGATCGAGTGAAAGAATTCAATGACCTTAGGAAGAGTGAGATCGAGTGAAAGAATTCAATGACCTTAGGAAGAGTGAGATCGAGTGAAAGAATTCAATGACCTTAGGAAGAGTGAGATCGAGTGAAAGAATTCAATGACCTTAGGAAGAGTGAGATCGAGTGAAAGAATTCAATGACCTTAGGAAGAGTGAGATCGAGTGAAAGAATTCAATGACCTTAGGAAGAGTGAGATCGAGTGAAAGAATTCAATGACCTTAGGAAGAGTGAGATCGAGTGAAAGAATTCAATGACCTTAGGAAGAGTGAGATCGAGTGAAAGAATTCAATGACCTTAGGAAGAGTGAGATCGAGTGAAAGAATTCAATGACCTTAGGAAGAGTGAGATCGAGTGAAAGAATTCAATGACCTTAGGAAGAGTGAGATCGAGTGAAAGAATTCAATGACCTTAGGAAGAGTGAGATCGAGTGAAAGAATTCAATGACCTTAGGAAGAGTGAGATCGAGTGAAAGAATTCAATGACCTTAGGAAGAGTGAGATCGAGTGAAAGAATTCAATGACCTTAGGAAGAGTGAGATCGAGTGAAAGAATTCAATGACCTTAGGAAGAGTGAGATCGAGTGAAAGAATTCAATGACCTTAGGAAGAGTGAGATCGAGTGAAAGAATTCAATGACCTTAGGAAGAGTGAGATCGAGTGAAAGAATTCAATGACCTTAGGAAGAGTGAGATCGAGTGAAAGAATTCAATGACCTTAGGAAGAGTGAGATCGAGTGAAAGAATTCAATGACCTTAGGAAGAGTGAGATCGAGTGAAAGAATTCAATGACCTTAGGAAGAGTGAGATCGAGTGAAAGAATTCAATGACCTTAGGAAGAGTGAGATCGAGTGAAAGAATTCAATGACCTTAGGAAGAGTGAGATCGAGTGAAAGAATTCAATGACCTTAGGAAGAGTGAGATCGAGTGAAAGAATTCAATGACCTTAGGAAGAGTGAGATCGAGTGAAAGAATTCAATGACCTTAGGAAGAGTGAGATCGAGTGAAAGAATTCAATGACCTTAGGAAGAGTGAGATCGAGTGAAAGAATTCAATGACCTTAGGAAGAGTGAGATCGAGTGAAAGAATTCAATGACCTTAGGAAGAGTGAGATCGAGTGAAAGAATTCAATGACCTTAGGAAGAGTGAGATCGAGTGAAAGAATTCAATGACCTTAGGAAGAGTGAGATCGAGTGAAAGAATTCAATGACCTTAGGAAGAGTGAGATCGAGTGAAAGAATTCAATGACCTTAGGAAGAGTGAGATCGAGTGAAAGAATTCAATGACCTTAGGAAGAGTGAGATCGAGTGAAAGAATTCAATGACCTTAGGAAGAGTGAGATCGAGTGAAAGAATTCAATGACCTTAGGAAGAGTGAGATCGAGTGAAAGAATTCAATGACCTTAGGAAGAGTGAGATCGAGTGAAAGAATTCAATGACCTTAGGAAGAGTGAGATCGAGTGAAAGAATTCAATGACCTTAGGAAGAGTGAGATCGAGTGAAAGAATTCAATGACCTTAGGAAGAGTGAGATCGAGTGAAAGAATTCAATGACCTTAGGAAGAGTGAGATCGAGTGAAAGAATTCAATGACCTTAGGAAGAGTGAGATCGAGTGAAAGAATTCAATGACCTTAGGAAGAGTGAGATCGAGTGAAAGAATTCAATGACCTTAGGAAGAGTGAGATCGAGTGAAAGAATTCAATGACCTTAGGAAGAGTGAGATCGAGTGAAAGAATTCAATGACCTTAGGAAGAGTGAGATCGAGTGAAAGAATTCAATGACCTTAGGAAGAGTGAGATCGAGTGAAAGAATTCAATGACCTTAGGAAGAGTGAGATCGAGTGAAAGAATTCAATGACCTTAGGAAGAGTGAGATCGAGTGAAAGAATTCAATGACCTTAGGAAGAGTGAGATCGAGTGAAAGAATTCAATGACCTTAGGAAGAGTGAGATCGAGTGAAAGAATTCAATGACCTTAGGAAGAGTGAGATCGAGTGAAAGAATTCAATGACCTTAGGAAGAGTGAGATCGAGTGAAAGAATTCAATGACCTTAGGAAGAGTGAGATCGAGTGAAAGAATTCAATGACCTTAGGAAGAGTGAGATCGAGTGAAAGAATTCAATGACCTTAGGAAGAGTGAGATCGAGTGAAAGAATTCAATGACCTTAGGAAGAGTGAGATCGAGTGAAAGAATTCAATGACCTTAGGAAGAGTGAGATCGAGTGAAAGAATTCAATGACCTTAGGAAGAGTGAGATCGAGTGAAAGAATTCAATGACCTTAGGAAGAGTGAGATCGAGTGAAAGAATTCAATGACCTTAGGAAGAGTGACGTTGAGTGAAAGAAATCAATGACCTCAGGATGAGTGACATCGAGTGAAAGAATTAAATGACCTTAGGAAAAGTGACATCGATTGAAAGAATTCAATGATATTAGGATGAGTGACATAGAGTGAAAAAAATCAATGACCTTAGGAAGAGTGACATCGAGTGAAAGAATTGTATGACCTTAGGAAGAATGACATCGAGTGAAAGAATTCAATGACCTTAGGAAGAGTGACATTGAGTGAACGAATTCAATGGCCCTAGGAAGAGTGAGATCGAGTGAAAGAATTCAATGACCTTAGGATGAGTGACATCAAGTGAAAGAATTCAATGACCTTAGGAAGAGTGAGATCGAGTGAAAGAATTCAATGACCTTAGGAAGAGTGACATCGAGTGAAAAAAATCAATGACCTTAGGATATGTGACATCGAGTGAAAGAATTCAATGACCTTAGAAAGAGTGACATAAAGAGAAAGAATTCAATGACCTTAGGAAGAGTGACATCGAGTGAAAGAATTTAATCCCCTTAGGAAGAGTGACGTCTAGTGAAAGAATTCAATGACCTTAGGAAGAGTGACGTCGAGTGAAAGAATTCAATGACATTAGGAAGAGTGACATCGAATGAAAGAATCAAATGACCTTAGGAAAAGTGACATAGAGTGAAAGAATTCAATGACCTTAGGAAGAGTGACGTCGAGTGAAAGAATTCAATGACATTAGGAAGAGTGACATCGAATGAAAGAATCAAATGACCTTAGGAAAAGTGACATAGAGTGAAAGAATTAAAAGACCTTAGGAAGAGTGACATCGAGTGAAAGAATTCAATGACCTTAGGAAGAGTGACATTGATTGAAAGAATTAAATGACCTTAGGAAGAGTGACATCGAGTGAAAGAATTCAATGACCTTAGGAAGAGTGACATCGAGTGAAAGAATTCAATGACCTTAGAAAGAGTGACATCGAGTGAAGAATTCAATGACCTTAGGAAGAGTGACATCGAGTGAAAGAATTCTAAGACCTTAGGAAGAGTGACATCGAATGAAAGAATTCAATGACCTTAGGCAGAGTGACATCGAGTGAAAGAATTCTAAGACCTTAGGAAGAGTGACATCGAATGAAAGAATTCAATGACCTTAGGCAGAGTGACATCGAGTGAAAGAATTCTAAGACCTTAGGAAGAGTGACATCGAATGAAAGAATTCAATGACCTTAGGCAGAGTGACATCGAGTGAAAGAATTCTAAGACCTTAGGAAGAGTGACATCGAATGAAAGAATTCAATGACCTTAGGCAGAGTGACATCGAGTGAAAGAATTCTAAGACCTTAGGAAGAGTGACATCGAATGAAAGAATTCAATGACCTTAGGCAGAGTGACATCGAGTGAAAGAATTCTAAGACCTTAGGAAGAGTGACATCGAATGAAAGAATTCAATGACCTTAGGCAGAGTGACATCGAGTGAAAGAATTCTAAGACCTTAGGAAGAGTGACATCGAATGAAAGAATTCAATGACCTTAGGCAGAGTGACATCGAGTGAAAGAATTCTAAGACCTTAGGAAGAGTGACATCGAATGAAAGAATTCAATGACCTTAGGCAGAGTGACATCGAGTGAAAGAATTCTAAGACCTTAGGAAGAGTGACATCGAATGAAAGAATTCAATGACCTTAGGCAGAGTGACATCGAGTGAAAGAATTCTAAGACCTTAGGAAGAGTGACATCGAATGAAAGAATTCAATGACCTTAGGCAGAGTGACATCGAGTGAAAGAATTCTAAGACCTTAGGAAGAGTGACATCGAATGAAAGAATTCAATGACCTTAGGCAGAGTGACATCGAGTGAAAGAATTCTAAGACCTTAGGAAGAGTGACATCGAATGAAAGAATTCAATGACCTTAGGCAGAGTGACATCGAGTGAAAGAATTCTAAGACCTTAGGAAGAGTGACATCGAATGAAAGAATTCAATGACCTTAGGCAGAGTGACATCGAGTGAAAGAATTCTAAGACCTTAGGAAGAGTGACATCGAATGAAAGAATTCAATGACCTTAGGCAGAGTGACATCGAGTGAAAGAATTCTAAGACCTTAGGAAGAGTGACATCGAATGAAAGAATTCAATGACCTTAGGCAGAGTGACATCGAGTGAAAGAATTCTAAGACCTTAGGAAGAGTGACATCGAATGAAAGAATTCAATGACCTTAGGCAGAGTGACATCGAGTGAAAGAATTCTAAGACCTTAGGAAGAGTGACATCGAATGAAAGAATTCAATGACCTTAGGCAGAGTGACATCGAGTGAAAGAATTCTAAGACCTTAGGAAGAGTGACATCGAATGAAAGAATTCAATGACCTTAGGCAGAGTGACATCGAGTGAAAGAATTCTAAGACCTTAGGAAGAGTGACATCGAATGAAAGAATTCAATGACCTTAGGCAGAGTGACATCGAGTGAAAGAATTCTAAGACCTTAGGAAGAGTGACATCGAATGAAAGAATTCAATGACCTTAGGCAGAGTGACATCGAGTGAAAGAATTCTAAGACCTTAGGAAGAGTGACATCGAATGAAAGAATTCAATGACCTTAGGCAGAGTGACATCGAGTGAAAGAATTCTAAGACCTTAGGAAGAGTGACATCGAATGAAAGAATTCAATGACCTTAGGCAGAGTGACATCGAGTGAAAGAATTCTAAGACCTTAGGAAGAGTGACATCGAATGAAAGAATTCAATGACCTTAGGCAGAGTGACATCGAGTGAAAGAATTCTAAGACCTTAGGAAGAGTGACATCGAATGAAAGAATTCAATGACCTTAGGCAGAGTGACATCGAGTGAAAGAATTCTAAGACCTTAGGAAGAGTGACATCGAATGAAAGAATTCAATGACCTTAGGCAGAGTGACATCGAGTGAAAGAATTCTAAGACCTTAGGAAGAGTGACATCGAGCGAAAGAATTCAATGACCTTAGGATGAGTGACATCGAGTGGAAGAATTCAATGACCTTAGGAAGAGTGGCATCGAGTGAAAGAATTCAATGACCTTAGGAAGAGTGACATGGAGTGAAAGAATTCAAAGACCGTAGGAAGAGTGGCATCGAGTGAAAGAATTCAATGACCTTAGGTAGAGTGACATGGAGTGAAAGAATTCAAAGACCTTAGGAAGAGTGACATCGAGTGAAATAATTTAATGACCTTAGGAAGAGTGACATCGAGTGAAAGAATTCAAAGACCTTAGGAAGAGTGACATCGAGTGAAAGAATTCAATGACCTTAGGAAGAGTGACATCGAGTGAAAGAATTTAATGACCTTAGGAAGAGTGACATCGAGTGAAAGAATTCAAAGACCTTAGGAAGAGTGACATCGAGTGAAAGAATTCAATGACCTTAGGAAGAGTGACATCGAGTGAAAGAATTTTATGACCTTAGGAAGAGTGACATCGAGTGAAAGAATTCAATGACCTTAGGAAGAGTGACATCGAGTGAAAGAATTCAATGTCCTTAGGAAGAGTGACATCGAGTGAAAGAATTCAATGACCTTAGGAAGAGTGACATCGAGTGAAAGAATTCAGTGTCCTTAGGAAGAGTGACATTGAGTGAAAGAATTCAATGACCTTAGGAAGAGTGACATCGAGTGAAAGAATTCAAAGACCTTAGGAAGAGTGACATCGAGTGAAAGAATTCAAAGACCTTAGGAAGAGTGACATCGAGTGAAAGAATTCAATGACCTTAGGAAGAGTGACATCGAGTGAAAGAATTCAAAGACCTTAGGAAGAGTGACATCGAGTGAAAGAATTCAAAGACCTTAGGAAGAGTGACATCGAGTGAAAGAATTCAATGTCCTTAGGAAGGGTGACATCGAGTGAAAGAATTCAATGACCTTAGGAAGAGTGACATCGAGTGAAAGAGTTCAATGACCTTAGGAAGAGTGACATCGAGTGAAAGAATTCAATGACCTTAGAAAGAGTGACATGGAGTGAAAGTATTCAAATACCTTAGGAAGAGTGACATCGAGTGAAAGAATTTAATGACCGTAGGAAGAGTGACATCGAGTGAAAGAATTCAATGACCTTAGGAAGAGTGACATCGAGTGAAAGAATTCAATGACATTTGGAAGAGTGACATCGAGTGAAAGAATCCAATGACCTTAGGAAGAGTGACATCGAGTGAAAGAATTCAATGGCCTTAGGAAGAGTAACATCGAGCATTTCAGCATCTGTTGGCGCCGCTCATATGACCTCCATTATTGGCTTGACAAGGCAGGTTTGCTTGCAGTCACAACTGACATTTCCCCCCTCCACGCACATTGAGTGAAGAAGGAGAATGAAGTGGGGTATCGACTGCATGGGGTGAAACGTTTGTTCACTAATGTGTTATTCATTTTGTTCCTTTCCAACTCAACCCTCACCCCTCAAGAAGTAAAGAGTGTATATGAAGAGTGTCGGAGGTGGTGTGCTATGATGACACTGTTATTTTTTTTACCAGTGGATTCTAAATCTGTAATCGAGTTCTCTTACCCATGTCTTTCATTACGTTCACAAGTAGATTTTGTTACCAACCCCCAGATACACTCGGAGACACATTCAATGAATGCACTTTTGTTTTTCGGGGGGAGGAGGTCCATGGGAGCATCGGATATCAGGGATCCCCATTCTCCCAAAATATGNAGAGAGAGAGAGAGGGAGAGAGAGAGAGAGAGAGAGAGAGAGAGATAGAGAGAGAGAGAGAGAGAGAGAGAGAGAGAGTGTGTGTGTTGGTAGAGTGTAGCGGGTGGTATAACTGATGGAAAGCTGGAAAGGAACAATATTGTATTGCTGCAAATTGTGTCGAATTTAAACAAATCATCGCAAGCTGTCATTGTCGAAAATCGATTAAGATAAAATTAAAAAAAGAAAACTCCAAAAACTCAGATGCAGATAGAAAAAAAAGCCATCTTAGACAGGTCCTTCCCCCCCCACCCCCCCCTTCCCCCACCACCAATAAGATGAGTGCATTGGACAAGTGTAGTGGGTAGTGTAGGATGACGAATCATTGTTTATTCAGTAACGCATTTTACATCCATGTTTGAGTTCGCACGCACAGTTTTCTCACTATGTTCATGAGTGTATTTTCTGACCACCCCCTCAGCTACACTAGGAGATACATTCAACCAGTTTTGTTGTGTGGAAGAGGGGGGGAGGGATTCGATGGGAGCATCGGATATTCAGGACCCCCATCCCCATCAAATATGGAGAGTGTATTGGTAGATTGCAGCTGGCAGTGTAGCTGATTGACAGCCCTTCGCGTCGTGGTTACGATGTGGTGACCACTGCATTGCACCCTAGTAGCTGCGTTGTTGTGACTTAGTTTCACCCTCATTGCATCATAGTTTACCTCTAGTTGTGCTGTAGTTCTTCCCAAGCATCACCCTACTCATGTCCCAATCGCACACTGGTTCCACCGTAGCCACGCTGCAGTCATGCCTTCGTTGCGACCTTGTTGCATCCTGACGATGCCTTGTTGTGTCCTCCTTAACTGCCAGTGACATCCAAATCGCAAACGAATTCGACCTTATGATTCCTCTTCTCATGCTCCATTCGTGTCCTTGCTTTTTCCTAGTCACACCCTGGTTCGTCCACAGTTCTGCCTCAGTTAAACCATAGATTCACCGCCATTTAGCCCTAGCTATTCCCCAGATGCGCCCTAGTTGTGTCCTAGTTCAATCCTTGTTGAACCCTGGTTGTCCCAAAGTTATTTCAGTTGCGCACAAGTTGTGCCTTAGTTCCACTTCAGCTGCAATCTAGTTCAATAAATGCACCCTATTTTCTCCTTTGTCATTCTCTCGTAAAAAAAGAAGTTGCTTTGCAAAGCGACTGAAAAACTAAAATTCGGCTGGACTCTAGTTCACTAGATGCACCCTTTTTTCTCCTTTGTTATTCTTTTCTTGTCTCCTATTCATGACCTAGTTGCACTTCAGTTGCACCCTACTTCCTTCCCAGTTCTTGTCTCATTGTCATCCACTTGGCCCTGGTCTGTCTTGTGACATCCTACCCTTGTCGTAGCTTGTCTTCAGTTGCACCCTGATTTTTCCCTTGTCACATCCGTATTTGAACCCTAGTTATGATCTTCTTTCACCCTATTTAATTCCTACCTGAACTTTTCCTGCATTCTGATTGTACCCTAGATCCACTTCAGCTGCACCCTGGTTTTCTCCTTTTTGCACCCTCNTATTTGTACCCTGCGTGTTCCCTACTTACACCCTAGTTGTACCTAGTGGAACCTACTTGCACCCAATTGGTGCCATGTTTGTACCCTAGTTGCTCCCTAGGAGCGCCCTACTTGCGCCACATGTATGCCCTTGTTGCGCCCTAGTTGGACCCTGGTTGTACCCTTGTTACAACATCGTTTTCCTTTTGTTACACCCTACCTGCACCCTACTCGTGCTGCAGTTGCACATTAAAGGAGCCCTAATCTCACCTTTCTTATTCCCTGTTTGTGCCTTGTACTTCGCATGCCGTGCCCAAGTTTTTCCATTGTTTTTTTCTCAGTTTCTCCCATTTCGTCTCCTAGCTTTATCTGAAAGGGAACACAGGCGCACACGTTATTGCAACCTAGTTGCTTATCAGCTGTGCCCTAGTTGCGGTCATGGTTCTCCCTGGTTGCACCCAATTCTCACACGGGTCGCATCCTTGTTGACCACATGTTCCCTCGGTTGGCCCCTTCATTGCACCCTAGCAGCACCTTAGTCGCTCCCCAGTTTCTTCCTTAGTTTTTCCCTTATTGTGACCTGGTTGTTCCCCAGCTACGCCTATACCTTAGTCGCTCCCCATTCTCTACACCTCGCAGGGTAGATGTCTTGCAATGTCACTTCACGATCAAGGATAGGCGTGACAAAACTTTTACCAGTGCGGGAGCAAGGCCGATGATTCCCTCTGAAGTCAACACCCACATCCTATCACTCCCTTGGGTGAACTTTCTGAGGCCTCACTA
>SZWC01033878.1:0-16903 GCA_023375785.1 Penium margaritaceum | reverse complement strand
AGAGAGAGAGAGAGAGAGAGAGAGAGAGAGAGAGAGAGAGAGAGAGAGAGAGAGAGGCATACAGGGAATCATGCTGGGTGCTCAACATGCGGAGGATGTGGGAGCAATAAAAAGAGGGATGGAAGAGCAAAAAATAATGAGGCTGCAAGACAAGACCCAAAATGCAGTAAAGACCACAAGGAATCTGGTCAGGAAATCTGTAGACACAGCTATGGAGGCAGTGCAAATGGAGACAATCGTAAAGAAAAACACTGTGGATGGAGAGGTGGCTGAAGCGGTGAAGATGACAGGGGAGAGGGTCATGGCACGATGGAGGATACAGCTGTGAAGGTGAAGGTGGCTGCATATGCAGCAGACATGGAAACTGCACCAACTGCAACGGATAAACGGGTAGTATTGCTACAGCTAAACCTGCTAAGGCACTGTACCTGGGATAAGTCATCCTCATCCCGGCCACCAGGTGTGGCGGCAAGTGCTCGGAGGACAAGGTAGTGGTAAAAAATATGGCAGCAGCTGCTGCAGCTGCGCCAAGAATGACACAAGATCGACTAATTTCCTCTGTAGTGGTTGCACCCTCATGCATCAACGGGTTTTCCAGAGACAGATCCGGCTGCCACGGCAGCTGCTTCTGTAACTGTTGCTGGCTCTGTGAATGCTGCTTCTGAGGATGTGGCTCTCTTAAAAATGGATTAGCAAAGGGAGGAAGAACAGATCCTTTCACTGGTAGTCCTCGCATGGGAGCAGAGATTGTCTTGTGGTCAGAAAAAAAATTGCAGACGGGATTTTTGACCGCTGTGTAGGCTTGGTGGTCAATATAGGCCTGCTGGCACTCGTTCATGGTGTCAACCTTTCCAGGGTCGCACTCACCAGGGACATGCACGATTGCCTCATGGGCCCACCCAGCATACCAACTGCAATGTAGCTTGTCTTTGCTGTACACATTTGCCTGGTTGTTATAGGCTCCCTCTTCCTCGTTCAAGGAAGAGTAGATCGGCGGTCAACCCTAGTGGAGACGCTAGGGTGGCAAAGAAGATGCTACTGCTGCGGTCAAAGCTACATGTCCTGCCGGTGTCAACACTGTGGTAGTCCACGGCTTTTGAAGATGTTGCTGTAGGTAACTGCTGCAAGGTGCGCAGAGGAGATGCTAGATGCTGCTACTTTGAGCGGCTGTTTCTGCTACTGTCCGTGAATTTTGCTGCTGTCGATGCTGCGTGTGGTTTTGCATGTGGCTGCAAACGCGGCTACGTATCGCTACTTTTGTGGCTTCCTGTGGCTGCTGTGGCTGATGCTGCTGCAGCGCGCACATGTCGTGGCTAATGCTGCAGCTGCCCTTGGCCAGAGACGCCCAGGGAATCCTAGATGCAGCATGTGGATTTGCATGTGGCTGCAAATCTGGCTGCGTGTGGCAGCTGCTGCTGCTCCCCGGGGCTGCTGTGGAAGAGGCTGCTGCAGCCCACAGATGTCGTGGCTGATGTTGCAGCTGCCCTGAGAGATGTTGGGGGACTCCTAGGTGCTGCTACTGATGGAGTTGCAGCGTTGGCACAGGAGGCGGGAAATAATGTCATGCGGCAAGAGCGGCACTTGAGGGTGGTGGTGGTGCTGCTGCGAATGTTGTTGCAGCGCAATCACAATTGGCAGGGATTAGTGCCCAACCTGGAAGTGAGAGCAGGGAAGATTGTTTTCCCAAATGTTAGATGCACAGCGGGTAGGTGTTGCTGCTGTGTGGTGGCTGATAGAAGGGCCAAGAGGGCCAAGAGCAGCTAGAGTGCTGCTTTCACAGATCAAGGTGTAGCAAGGAAAACGTTTGCTTGTGCCGCTGTTGTGACAGGTGACCTCACAACCTCAGCAACTGTGGATGGGCAAAGACACCCCAGCACGCACGAGGGGTTGTTGCTGACAGAAACTATCTTGCTGCTGTAGCTGAACATTCAGGAATGGGATACGACATCATGGTGCGTGGCAAGGAGGATCCGTGCTTGGGAGTTGTACATGTGGAAAGCTCATGGGCCTCAAGTGTTAGAATCTATAATATCAAACTAAAACTATTTTCCTTGTGTAAAAAAGGAAAAAACTACAAGCTTCCAGAACCCAGTGGTTCTGTCCCAAATTTCACACTTGAGTCCACCTTGTCTAGAATTTCACTCAATCCACATGTATTGAGAGTGGAGAGGGAAATTAGAAGAATCTAGAGCTTCAAGAATCAACAAAATTGTTTGATAGTTCAGTAAGAACAAAGCTAGAGAATAAGGAATTACAAATCTGAGCTAATTACTACTTCTTGCACTACTTTCTGTCCCTAGTTCCCAGTTTAAGTGCAAGAAAAAAAATCCACCTGTCAGCTCTGTAGGTTGTTACAGCAGCCCCGAGTCCGCAGTTTCCCTTTCTCCAGTCACACTTCTATATTGCAATTGTGTGATCCTTACACGTCCTCACTTGAGTTCTTTCCGGCTCCCTCTGGAGCTCGACCAGGCCAAGATCAAGGGTGCACATCGATTAGTTCAATTGAGCTGCCACGTCGCCGGTCGCTATCCTCCCACTCGCTCTGGAATCCTCACTTTCCTTCGGCTGGAAGTTCCGGGCCACTCACGTTTATTGCGGGAAGAAACACAAAAAATAAAGGATCTATTTTGTACCAAGGATTAACTGGCTGCAGCTGGGTGCGGACAAGTGAGACGCTTGACAGAGCCAGCTCATAGTTGCAAACCAGACCCTAGCTCCATAGACTAACAGGTAGGAGGTGGAAGGCTAGGATACAGGCTGTTCACCAGTCTCCTAACATTATTGCATTTTGTTGTTTCACCACCACGTTGTTCTTGATGGAGATGTGTAGAGTTGTGTTTGCTTACTGGAACTTCCGCAAGAACAAGGAGCGTGTACATGTGGTAGGCGGAGATGAGAATTCTTCAGATGATGTTAGCCTTAGCAGTTACTTGATTTTTTTAATCAATCACACGTTTGCCAACATTTGCCACGTTTTCCATGGACCTTTTACTGTACCGTGCTCCTTTTTGGGAAAAGTGAACTTGCAAAATGAACTTCAGGGTTCCCATCTGTCAGGAAACGGTAATATGTATTCCAACTGTCAGTAACACGGAAATATGTACTCATGTTGCTTTCCAGTTCCCCATCTTGCAAAGAAGGTTTTCATCGAGCACTTTCACTTTTTATGTTGTTTACCTTACATGTACATGTACTCTACCTTGCTTCTGTTTGGAAAAGGTGAACTTAAAAAATGAACTTTAGGGTTCCCATCTGTGAGGAACACACAAAAATATGTCACGCTGTCGTTCCCAACTGTCAGTAACACGGAAATATATACTCCTGTTGTTTGGTTCTGTTACATGAGATTTGTAGAACTCATGTAAAGGTGTTTACTTACATTAGTAACTAATTGATTGACATTGGTTACTAATGGCTCTATCATCTACTTTACATGCATTTGTCATTTGGAAGAGTTTCATACTTTTCTGAAGAGGTTATGCACTCTGCTTGGAACGATTTTTCCAATTGAGCTTCCACCTTGCGTCCGTTTGTAATGGAAGCGTTGGGAACTGAAAACGCTTTTGATATCTGTCGTAACAATATACTGACTGTGCTCACAAGTCTTACATTGTTACAACAGAATGTGAAAGAAAGGATGCAAAGAGCCATCGTTTGGCAACATTCAAGAGGATGCAAACCCTGAATTTATTGTAGAATCAACATGCACATTTGCAAGAGGGTATGCAATATGCTTGGGTGAATTATTCAATTTGTCTTCCCCTTTACTATGCATTGTTATGGAAGTGTTGGAAAATGAAAACGTTTTAGGAATCTATACCCACCCATCAGCACCAACCCCCCCATATCATCATTATGACTATGCACAACGAGAAATTCTAGTACATCTGCCACATCTATATGGCATTATCCTATTTTTTCCTCTGAGATGGAAGTTGCCACGTTTCACAGTCGCCCCAACGGGTTGATGGCTTTTTGAGTCGGTCCGTACGTCGGGGCTGAATTTTTTCTGAGACAGTTTTCCGCAACACTCTTGATCGAACTTGAGCAGTCTTCATATGTTCACAGGTAGTCGCCTTCAATACCTTCATCCCCTTCAACCCCTGATCCACACATATTCATGTTCATGGTCAGATTTTGAAAGGGAGCATGCAGCACAAAGAAATTTGACATTGAACAACACACTTACCCTGATTACATGATTCATTTTCATTTTCCTTGGCTGCGGGAACTCCAGGATGGTTGCGGAGACTTGCTGACCCCTGCTCCAATGAAACTTGCTCCATGGTCAGAGGAACTGCCGTCCTTATCGTCTGATTTATGTTTGCCAATGTGTTGACAAAGCTCTGGAGACATACAAACATTAGATCAGTTCAAGCACATCGCTAGCACAGGGATATATTACATGAATTTTGCAGAAAATACCTGACACTGCTGACCGTGGACGTGCCACTCTTGGAGTGTCTGTTGCGTGAACTCTGCAAAAAAAAATAATGATATCAGTTCTTTACTTCCAACATGCAAAAACCCTTGTAAGATGCAGCACTCACTGTACAACGTACCTCCTGTGTCCACGATGCGCTTGCCCCTGATGATCACTCGCTCCAGTCCATTGCAGAAATTGTTGCTCGCGTCGTGTAAGCCTTTTAGGTAGTCTCTAGCCATGTGAAGAAGGTCTTCCATTTCCAAAAGAGTTTGCTCCTCCGGAAATTTGCAGCATGATGTTTGTAACCATCTACCATCATTCCAGCAAACGTTCCGTCGGGTACTCCTTGTCCACACTTTTCCCTGGAGTGCGCAAGATGGTTTGTAAGCTCGTCAAACACTTCCTGCAAAGCCACATTGCAATTCCACAAACTGCATCAATGTATGTGTCACACGATGATTGAAAAAGAGACAATTAAGCGAACAGACGTTACCGAATCGTGCTGGTTCGCAGCATCTGGCTGAGTACAGTAGACAAGCTCATCCAAGAGAGTTTGATCTGCCTGCTGTGAAGACTGAACAACGTTCGAACACTGTTGTGGAAAGCCAGAATTTCCAGCTTGTTACCCGTACGCAGACAGGTCCTGCTGCTGCTGGCCAGCAAAAGTCACTCCAGCTTGCTGCCCAAGCGCACAAGTCAGGTTCAGTTGCAAAACGTTACTGTACACAAGGCACTCATACTAACAAAATTCAGGCACTGGAGAAAACGTATCCGAGTAGGCGTTGGTTGTCCAGACGGCTGTAGGTTTGGAACTCCTCCGCAAGTAGTCCCAAGAGTTGCAGACTGGCCAGCTTCTGTTGGCTGACTATCTTGCACGGCCTGAACGGGTTGCGTGACCTGAGCGGGTGGCGGGAACTGAACGCCTTCCGGGATCTGAATACGTCGAGTATTCAAATCAACGACGTGCGGTGACTCAACGGCTTGGGTGCCCTGACCTGCTTGCAGGGACTGACAGACTGATGCGGACGGCGGGAACTCACCGACAGTCGGTGACTGATGCGTGGACTGACCTTCTTGCAGGAACTGACCGGACTGCAGCAGCGGACCGCACTGTGGCAGTGGACCGGACTGCGGCAGTGGACCGGACTGCGGCAGCGGACCGGACTGCGGCAGCGGACCGGACTGCGGCAGCGGACCGGACTGCGGTAGAGGACCGGACTGCGATGGCTCTGCAGCCTGTGGGTCCTGACCGGATTGCGGGTCCTGACCGGGCTGGCGGATCTGACCCCCCTTGCGGAACCTGACCGGAGTGCGGGACCTGACTAGACCGCGGGACTTGACTAGACGGCGGGACCTGACTAGACGGCAGGAACTGACCTGGCTGCGGGAACTGACCGGGCTGCGGGAACTGACCGCGCTGCGGGAACTGACCGGGCTGCGGGAACTGACCGGGCTGCGGGAACTGACCGGATTGCTGGAACTGACAGGACTGGGCGAACTGATCTGACTGAGGGAACAGACCTGGCGGGAAGTGACCGGACTGGGGGAACTGCCCGGAATGCGAGGACTGACCGGACTGGTGGAACGAACCGGACTACGGGAACGTACCGAACTGCGGGAACGGACCTTGCTGTGGGAACTGAGCCGACTGCGGGAACGGACCGGTAGTGACAGAATCAGTAGTAGGGGCAGCAGCGGTGGCGGCAGCGGCAGTAGCGGTGGCGGCAGTAGCGGCTGCGACAGCAGCAGCACCTGCGGTAGTGTGAGACGCGGAGCTACCTATGCCTCTTCAAGGCTGAACAGACACATGGTGACCGTCTGCGGAGGCCGCGCCTGAGACTTCTTGCGCCGCAATTGCCTGGACGCGCACTCCAGCTGCGGCTGCGGCAACACGTCTCTCAGTGTTGTGCGCGCGCCTAGCAGCAGAACAAGGAACGGGTTCGGCAGGCGCAGATCATCAGGATTCAGCCGTCTCAGGTCTTCTCTTTCTCGTCGCGGAAGGTGAGTTTCCATCCGGAGAGTCAGGATCATCAAGTTTCTGCAAAGATCACACAAAGAGTTTATCGTCACGTCTATTCATTTCCTTAACATTAATAAACCGCTGCTAACATCAAGAGTGGTCTTACCGGCTGATTCCACTGTGACCTTGCTGATTCCAGTTTTCCGCACCGGTAGGACTTATACAGCGGCCTGTTGAACTTCTTGTGGGGGTCATGGTGCTCAATCATGAGATCAGTGATGTTATCTTCCTCTTGGCGGTAAGGATTTTTTAGGACCCAAGGCCCCTGGAAAAATGCCTCAAAGTCGAGTGTTACAGCATTTTTACCGGCGCCCTCATCCTTTGCCTTCTCACGCACTATCTTCTGTGCGGCATGTGTTTGAAGGACGAGCCACAGCGTCGACGGGCATGCTTGCTCGAATCTCTGCAACTTCTGAAAATCGTCGGAGTGGAACTTCATAGCAAAACATTCTAACACTTTGTGCGGTTGCCTCCATGGCTTCCTTCCAATCGCCATACCGCATGCGCCCATATTTGCAAGCCATTGAAGTTTCGGTAAGGTTACCAGGTCTGCAGAATAAAATTCCAAGCGTGGTCTGAGGTCATGCGACACAAATAACTCTACATGCGTGCAAAAAGACACATTTCAGATTGTACCTTCCGACGTGTTTCGTGAACGAACATGGAAAATTACTTCTTGGTAGACGGAGTGGTTCATGTTTCGTTCACCAAACGGGCATATTCCTCTCTGCACAGGGAGTCATTGAATACGTTTCTCGTTCCTGTCCTCCAGAGCAGAGCAAAAGTCATGCTTCGTGTCACCAAACAGAAATGCCTCTTTTGTAACGTGAAAAAGAAAACTTACACGCAATGTAAGAAACGAGGGTTTGCTTTGGAATGTCACGTGTCCGTACTGGGTTTGTCCTTCGAACGCCTGCTAGTCTTAGCCGTATTCGACGCAAATGTCCTCTTTCATTTTCCCATTCTCGTTGGACAAAGCAGGGCGAATGTGTTTCCCACTCCTGTCAAACTGAGAAAGTTACCGGTTTTGTTTCTATTTGTGGGTTTGTCCATTCTGGCTTTCGGTCCGACCTACGTCGGACCGAAGGTTGGTTTCACTGTTTCTGTCGCGTCAAACGAGGAACCCAGTTCTGACGTTAAAAAATATAAACCCACTTGTGGTGGACAACGAGGCCTTTTGTCTGATTCATCAAACGGGCATATTCGCGACGGACATGGAGCCATGAAACACGTTTATCGTTCCTTTCATCCAGATGAATGCAAAAGTCATGTTTTGTGCCATCAAACAAGAATGAAATTTCGTCGCGTGAAAGAGTGGAATCCGGGCGGTGTACGAAACAAGGGTTTGCATCTGGATGTCATATTTTTGTACTAGGTTTGTCCTTCGAACGCCTCCAAGTCTAAGCTGCAGTCGATGCAGAATTCCTCGTTCATTTTCCCTGTGTCGTTGGACAATGCATGGTGATTGTGTTTCCCACTCCCATCAGACGGAGACGCAATTATCTGTTTTGTTTACGGTTGTGGGTTCGTTCATTCTGGACTTTTAGCGTCTGTTGTACAGCGGTGACCTCATTTGTCAATGCAAAAGTCATGTTTCGTGCCATCAAACGGGAATACTTTCGTCACGTGAAAGAGTGGAATCTGAGCGATGTACGAAATAGGGGTTTGAATCTTGCTGTCGTGTTTTCGTACTAGGTTTGACCTTCGAACGCTTACAAGTCTCAGCCCAAGTCGACACAGAATTCCTCTTTCGTTTTCCTTGTGTCGTTGAGTAATGCATGGCAATTGTGTTCCCCACTCCTGTCAGACGGAGACGCAGTTACCTGTTTCGTTTACGGTTGTGGGTTTGTTCATTCCGAATTATCAGTGTCTGTTGTACAGCGGTACCTGCGTCGGACCGAACGCTGCAGCCGGACTCTAGTTGCTGGGTTCTTTTGTCTAGCGTGAAAACGTGTTTCGTGAATGAAGATGGAAAAATACTTTGTGGTAGACGGAGTGTTCCATGTTTTAGTCACCAAACGGGTATATTCGAGTTCGGACAAGGAGTCATTGAACACGTTTCTTGTTCCTATCCTCCAGAGCAGAGCGAAAGTCATGGTTGTTATAACCAAACAGGAATGCCCTTTTTGTAACATGAAAGGAAAACGTTACAGGCAGTGTAGGAAATCAGGATTTGCTTCGGAATGTCACGTGTCTGTGCTAGGTTTGTCCTTCGAATGCTTGCTAGTCTCAGCCGTACTCGATGCAAGTGTCCTCTTTTGTCTTCTCTTTCTCGTTGGACAAAGCGAGGCGAATGTGTTTCCCACTCCTGTCAGACGGAGACAAAGTTACCTGTTTCGGTTATACTTGTGGGTTAGTCAATTCTGGCCTTTGGTCCGACCTACGTCGGACCGATGGTTGGTTTCACTATTTTTGTTGCGTCAAACGAGAAACCCTGTTCGAACGTTAAAAAATATAAAACCACCTCTGGTGTACGGCGAGGCCTTTTCTTTGATTCATCAAACGGGCATATTCCCGAGGGACACGGATCCATGAATCACGTTTCTCGTTCCAGTCATCCACATCAATGCAAAAGTCATGTTGCATGCCATCAAATAGGAATGCACTTTTGTCGCGTGAAAGAGTAGAATCCGGGCGGTGTACGAAACAGGGCTTTGCATCTGGATGCCATGTTTTCTTACTAGGTTTGTCCTTTGAACGCTTGGAAGTATAAGCCGAAGTCGACGCAAAATTCTTCTTTCCTTTTCCTTATGTCGTTGGACAATGCATGGCGATTGCGTTTCCTACTCCTGTCATACGGAGACGCACTTACCTGTTTCGTTCACGGTTGTGGGTTGGTTAATTCCGGACTATCAGCGTCTGTTGTGCGGCGGTGACCTTCGTCGAACCGACTGCTACAGCTGGACTCGAGTTGCTTCATTCTCTTGTCTAGCGCAAAAACATGTTTCGTGAATGAATATGGAAAACTACTTCGTGGTGGATGGAGAGGCCCCATGATTCATTCACCAAACGGGCCTAATTCGCGTCCGCACAGGGAGTCATTGAACACGTTTCTCATTTGTGTTCTCCAAAGCAGAGCAAAAGTCATGGTTCGTGTCACCAAATAGGAATGCCCCTTTCGTATCATGAAAAAGAAAGGTTACAGACAGTGTAGGAAACGAGGGCTTGCTTGGGAATGTCACGTGTCCGTGCTAGGTTTGTCCTTCAAACGATTTCTAGTCTTAGCCGTATTCGACAAAAATGTCCCTTTTCATTTTCCCATTTTCGTTGGACAAAGCAGGGCAAATGTGTTTTCCAGTCCTGTCAAACTGAGACAAAGTTACGTGTTTCGTTTCTATTTGTGGGTTTGTCCAATCTGGCTTTCGGTCTGACCTACGTCGGACCGATGGTTGGTTTCACTGTTTTTGTCGCGTCAAACTAGGAACCCTGTTCCGACGTTAAAAAATATAAACCCACTTCTGGTGGACGGCGAGGCCTTTTGTCTGATTCATTAAACAGGCATATTCCTCACGAACACTGAGCCATGAAACACGTTTCTCGTTCATTTCATCTAGATGAATGCAAAAGTCCTGTTTTGTGCCATCAAACAGGAATGCACTTTTGTCGCGTGAAAGAGTGGAATCCAGGCAGTGTACGAAACATGGGTTTGCATCTGGATGTCATATTTTTGTACTATGTTTGTCCTTCAAACGCCTCCAAGTCTAAGCCGCAGTTGACAAAATTCCTTGTTCATTTTCCTTGTATCATTGGATAATGCATGGCGATTGCGTTTCCCACTCCCATCAGACGGAGACGCAATTATCTGTTTCCTTTACGATTGTGGGTTCGTTCATTCTGGACTATTAGCGTCTGTTGTAAAGCGGTGACCTTGTTTTATCAATGCAAAAGTCATGTTTTGTGCCATAAAACAGGAATGTACTTTCGTCGTGTGAAAGAGTGGAATCCGAGCGGTGTACGAAACCGGGGTTTGCATCTTACTGTCGTGTTTTCATACTAGGTTTGACCTTCGAACGCTAGCAAGTCTTAGCCCAAGTCGACGTATAATTCCTCTTTCGTTTTCCTTGTGTCGTTTAACAATGCATGGCGATTGCGTTTCCCACTCCTGTCAAACGGAGACGCAGTTACCTATTTTGTTTATGGTTGTGTGTTTGTTCGTTCCGGATTATGAGGGTCTATTGTACAGCGGTACCTGCGTCGGACCGAATGCTGCAGCCGGACTCTAGTTGCTGGGTTCTTCTGTCTAGCGTGAAAACGTGTTTTGTGAATGAAGATGGAAAAATACTTCGTGGTAGACGGAGTGTTCCATGTTTTAGTCACCAAACGAGCATATTCGCGTCCGGACAAGGAGTCATTGAACACGTTTCTTGTTCCTGTCCTCCAGATTAGAGCGAAAGTCATGGTCAGTGTAACTGAACAGGAATGCCCTTTTTGTAACGTGAAAGGAAAACGTTACAGGCAGTGTAGGAAATGAGGGTTTGCTTTGGAATGTCACGTGTCCGTGCTAGGTTTGTCCTTCGAATGCTTGCTAGTCTCAGCCGTATTCGACGCAGGTATCCTCTTTCGTTTTCTCTTTCTCGTTGGGCAAAGCAAGCCGAATGTGTTTCCCACTCCTATCAGACGGAGACAAAGTTACCTGTTTCGGTTACACTTGTGGGTTAGTCAATTCTGACCATCGGTTTGACCTACGTCGAACTGATGGTTGGTTTCAATGTTTCTGTCGCGTCAAACGAGGAACCCTGTTCCGACGTTAAAAAGTATAAAACCACCCCTAGTGGACTGCGAGGCCTTTTCTTTGATTCATCAAACGGGCATATTCCCGAGGGACATGGAGCCATGAAACACGTTTCTCGTTTTTGTCATCGAGATCAATACAAAATTCATGTTTCGTGCCATCAAACAGGAATGCACTTTGGTCGCGTGAAAGAGTAGAATCCGGGTGGTGTACGAAACAGGGGTTTGCATCTGGATGCCATGTTTTCGTACTAGGTTTTTCTTTTGAACGCTTGCAAGAGTAAGCCGAAGTCGATGCCGAATTCTTCTTTCCTTTTCCCTGTGTCGTTGGACAATGCATGGCGATTGCGTTTCCTACTCCTGTCATATGGAGACGCACTTACCTGTTTTGTTGACGGTTGTGGGTTGGTTCATTCTGGACTATCAGTGTCTGTTGTGCGACGGTGACCTTCGTCGGACCGACTACTTCAGCGAGACTCTAGTTGCTTCATTCTGTTGTCTAGCGCAAAAACGTGTTTCGTGAATGTATATGGAAAACTACTTCGTGGTGGATGGAGAGGCCCCATGTTGCATTCACCAAACGGGCCTAATTCACATCCGCGTAGGGAGTCATTGAACACGTTTCACATTCCTGTTCTACAGAGCAGAGCAAATGTCATGGTTCGTGTCACCAAATAGGAATGCCCCTTTTGCATCGTGAAAAAGAATCGTTACAGGCAGTGTAGGAAACGAGGGTTTGCTTGGGAATGTCACGTGTCCGTGCTAGGTTTGTCCTTCAAACGCTTGCTAGTCTTAGCAGTATTTGACGCAAATGTCCTCTTTTGTTTTCCCATTTTCGTTGGACAAAGCAGGGCGAATGTGTTTTCCACTCCCGTCAAACTAAGACAAAGTTACTTATTTCGTTTTTATTTGTGGATTTGTCCATTCTGGCTTTCGGTCCGACCTACGTCCGACCGATGGTTGGTTTCACTGTTTCTGTCGCATCAAATGAGGAACCCTGTTCCGACGTTAAAAATATAAACCCACTTCTGGTGGACGGCGAGGCCTGTTGTCTGATTCATCAAACAGGTATATTCCCGACAGACATGGAGCCATGAAACATGTCTCTCGTTCCTTTAATCCAGATGAATGCAAAATTCATGTTTTGTGCCATCAAACAGGAATGCACTTTCGTCGCGTGAAAGAGTGGAATTCGAGCGGTGTACGAAACAGGGGTTTGCATCTATATGTCATATTTTTGTACTAGGTTTGTCCTTTGAACGCCTCCAAGTCTAAGCCGCAGTTGACGCAGAATTCCTCGCTCATATTTCTTGTGTCGTTGGACAATGCATGGCGATTGCGTTTCCCACTCCCATCACACGGAGACGCAATTATCGCTTTCGTTTATGGTTGTGGGTTCGTTCATTTTGGACTATTAGCGTCTGTTGTACAGTGGTGACCTTGTTTATCAATGTAAAAGTCGTGTCCCGTGCCATCAAACAGGAATGCACTTTCGTCGCGTGAAAGAGTGGAATCCGAGCGGTGTATGAAACAGGGGTTTGCATCTTGCTGTCGTGTTTTCGTACTAGGTTTGACTTTCGAACGCTTGCAAGTCTCAGCCCAAGTCGACGCAGAGGTCCTCTTTTGTTTTCCTTGTGTCGTTGAATAATGCATGGCAATTATGTTTCCCACTCCTGTCAAACGGAGACGCAGTTACCTGTTTTGTTTACGCTTGTGGGTTTTTTCATTCCGGATTATCAGCGTCTGTTGTACAACGGTACCTGCGTCAGACCGAATGCTGCAGCCGGACTCTTAGTTGCTTGGTTCTATTGTCTAGCATGAAAATGTGTTTCGTGAATGAAGATAGAAAAATACTTCGTGGTAGACGGAGTGTTCCATAATTTAGTCACCAAACACGCATATTCGCTTCCGGAAAAGGAGTCATTGAACATGTTTCTCGTTCCTATCCTCTAGAGCAGAGCAAAACTCATGGTCAGTGTAACCAAACAGGAATGCCTTTATTTTAACGTGAAAGGAAAACGTTACAGGCAGTGTAGGAAACGAGGGTTTGCTTCGGAATGTCACGTGTCCGTGCTAGGTTTGTCCTTCGAATGCTTGCTAGTCTCAGCCGTATTTGACGCAGGTGTCCTCTTTCATTTTCTCTTTCTCGTTGGACAAAGTGAGGTGAATGTGTTTCCCACTCCTTTCACACTGAGACAAAGTTACCTGTTTCGGTTACACTTGTGGGTTAGTCAATTCTGGCCTTCGGTCCGACCTACGTCGGACCGATGGTTGGTTTCACTGTTTCTATCGCGTCAAACGAGGAATCCTGTTCCGACGCTAAAAAATATAAAACCACCGCTGGTGGATGGCGAGGCCTTTTCTTTGATTCATCAAACGGGCATATTCTTGAGGGACACGGAGCCATGAAACATGTTTCTCGTTCCTGTCATCGAGATGAATACAAAAGTCATGTTTTGTGCCATCAAACAGGAATGCACTTTCGTCGCGTGAAAGAGTAGAATCCGGGTGGTGTACGAATCAGGGGTTTGCATCTGGATGCCATGTTTTCGTACTAGGTTTGTCCTTCGATCGCTTGCAAGGATAAGTTGAAGTCGACGCAGAATTCTTCTTTCCTTTTCCTTGTGTCGTTGGACAATGCATGGCGATTGCGTTTTCTACTCCTGTCATACGGAGACGCACTTACCTATTTCGTTGACGATTGTGGGTTGGTTCATTCCGGACTATCAGCGTCTGTTGTGCGGAGGTGACCTTCCTCGGACCGACTGCTGCAGCCGGACTCTAGTTGCTTCATTCTGTTGTCTAGCGCAAAAACATGTTTCGTGAATGAATACGGAAAAAAACTTCGTGGTGGACGGAGAGGCCCCATGTT
The DNA here is from genome assembly GCA_023375785.1 of Penium margaritaceum. Taxonomy (NCBI): domain Eukaryota; kingdom Viridiplantae; phylum Streptophyta; class Zygnematophyceae; order Desmidiales; family Peniaceae; genus Penium; species Penium margaritaceum. The sequence goes on along the minus strand of SZWC01033878.1, from coordinate 2,854 downwards.
TCATTCACCAAACGGGCCTATTCCCGTCTGGACAAGGAGTCATTGAAAACGTTTCTCGTCCGTGTCATCCAGAGCAGTGCGGAAGTCATGGTTCGTGTCACCAAGTAGGAATGCCCATTTTGTAACGTCAAAGAACAAAGTTACAGGTAGTGTCGGAAATGAGGGTTTGCTTCGGAATTTTACGTGTCCGTGCTAAGTTTGTCCTTCGAACGCCTGCTAGTCTTAGCCGTATTCGACGCAAATTTCCTCTTTCATTTTCCCTTTCTCGTTGGACAATGGAGGGTTCTCTTCTTTTTTTCCGATAATTTCCGATGGACGGTGGAAGGGACAACGCTGCAGTACCGAAGCTCTGCAGCCGGCTGTTGGCCATGGGTCCCACCACTGCAGTCCATCCTGACAGCCTTTTCCACGTCAGAAAGTCCATCTCCACCTGCTGCTGCCCAGCTGCCACGTATGAATGAGCTGCTTCCTGGTTATGTAGCCTCATCCTGTCTCGTATACTATAACGACCTAAGCGCAGGTTTTTTCACAGCGAGAGTGACAGCGCTCTCAGAAGAGAACGAAACAAAAAGAGAGAGAAGCAAGTATCGGCTGCAAGATGACGTGAGTGGACGTGGGCGTCACAGGTGAACAGTCGTACAACGCAGCAGGATGGTTGCGTAAGGGCGCGTTTGGTTTCGGAAGCGGTCCTCCTCGGATTCCGAGTCGGATTCGCAGTCAGAGTGAAGTTCCGCTCGGATTCCGACTTCGAACAAGTCGGATCCGAGTTCGCCGTCAGCGGACAGCTCCGACGGCTGCTGAAACAATCCAACCGGACGTCCGAGTTCGAACTGAGTCAGGAGAAGATGTAGCGACGGTGGATCCGAGTCGACCTCTCCCGCGGCAACTCGGTCGAATCCAAACGAACCCTAAGTAGTGTGCAACCATCAGCGCCTCGCCGTTGCCACAGGACAGCTGTCGTCAGCTCGTGCACCATATGGATGCGGTGGGGATGGGGTTGCGCAAGGAGCGGATGGGGCTTAACGTCGCCCTCCCCCCGTCACCCAAAGCAACGCGGGCCAATGTGTTCGTTCGTGGCCTTCGCAACACGTGGACTCGTGGCTCTGGGTTTTTCTCAGCGCTGCGACTCGCAGCGCTGAGCCTGCGAGTAGCGACACAGACCGAGTCAACACCAAACCCTGCAACTCCGAAACCTTCGCCTCTCTCCTTCCCATCCGCTAGGTCGCATAACATCTTCAAGAGGAGCGCAAAAGGCAGACAATGCCACTGTTCCACAAGAAGACAAAAACGCGTCGTAACCCTAACAACTTTTCCACACCACCTTACCGACACAAACACACGCACTCACGGTGTGCGCCACCTCCCGACAAGACGACAAGAGAAACGACACTTCGCAGCACAGCCGGCAGTTGTCTTTGCCGGAGTTGAGTTTGCAGCAAACGGGTCGAGCCTCAACGCGACTGTCACGTCCGACTCTTGCTGCTACCTGTCTACCCTCCTGCCGGACTGGTTGGCATCTCTCTTCTTGTGTCGGAGAGGTGAGACGGCCTCGCCTGCGCGTGGGCCTCGCTGACGCCCACACGCAACACGCTGCAGCAGTGCCTCTAGCGTGAGTTTTATTGCAAGGTGCACGCGCAGCTCGCCGATCCTATCCAAGGAGTGTAACTCCCCCCCTCCCCCACCCTCCCTCGTGATCTTCTTTTGTTGTTGCTGTCGCTTTGTATCTATCGGGAACACTGCGGCCACGGACCGGCACAAGTTTGTGCCTGTCTACGTCTGTAGTGATGGTCAATGCGTATGACGACAAAGTGCAGAAGTACTACTGCGAAATGGCGACTTGGCACGCCAAGTGAGCTCCCGCGACCGATCAGGGGCTAGCAGGTGTCTCACGCCGTGCGATTGTACCAGGATCATCCGCTGCTGTGGCCCACAGCAGCGGATGATCCTGGCACAATCGTGTGCGTTCGTGTGCAACAGGCTGTTGCAAGTAGCTGTTGCCAACAGCTACTAGCCACAGCCTGTGGCTAGTACTGTTCTAGACAGCTTGCAACAGCCTGTTGCATGTACTGTTCCTGTGCTAAAACAAATTCGCGACAGCAGTACATGCAAAGCAGCTACGGTTGCGCTCCTGGCACTAGAAAGAAGCAACTTCAGCAGTGGCACAGGCAAAGGCTTAGCAACAGCTACTAGCCACAGCCTGTGGCTAGTAGCTGTCGCACACGAACGCAAACGGAGTGCGTTCTTGTGGTATGACTCGGCATCCGAGGGTTTGATAATGTCGTCGATGTTGGGACCACCGGCGTCTCGACTACTTTCTAACGTCAAGACCGCCTATCGCATAGTTTACGGCCAAAAGCACTGACGTCTCAGTCTCGAAAACGCTCCTAGAAAGAGATTTACAGTTCGTCTGAATGATTTTGTATTCAGTGGCGAGATTGACGCAAAGCCGCTAACATGAAAACTCCTGCTTTGACTGTGCATACGTTCAGACCGTCTTAACAAGACGTGTCTCAGGCTCGATCCGTTCAAGCGAGCATGAGCTCCCTTACATATAACTGAAAATAGATTTGGCGTTCCACAACAAATCCCTTAGTCGAAACCGGATATGCTGTGCAAGTAACCATGGCACCAGCTGTTTATAGCCGCAGCAGCGGCAGCAGCAGCAGCAGCAGCAGCAGCAGCAGCAGAAGTACATGCAAAGCAGCTACGGTAGCGCTCCTGGCACTAGAAAGAAGCAACTTCAGCAGTGGCACAGGCAAAGGCTGACCTGCAGCTGTTTGTAGGGTGTGTGTGGCGGGTGGATTATAGCGCTTCACTATGCTCTCCTTGTTTGCCACGTGTCTGGGGACCCGTG
>SZWC01033870.1:0-19027 GCA_023375785.1 Penium margaritaceum | reverse complement strand
CTCTGGCACGACTCTGGCACAACTCTGGCACAACCTTGGAAGAGCTCTGGCACAACTCTGGCACAACTCGTGCACATCTCTGGCACAACTCTGGCACAACTCTGGCACAAATCGGGCACAACTCTGGCAAAAATCTCTGACAGAGCTCTGGAACATCTCTGGCACAACTCTGACAGAGCTCTGGAACATCTCTGGAATAACTCTGGCACAACTCTGACAGAGCTCTGGAACATCTCTGGCATAACTCTGGCACAACTGTGGAACAACCCTGGCACAACTTTGGCACAACTCTGGTACAACTCTGGATTAACTCTGGCACAACTCTGGCACAACTCGGGCAGAATTCTGGCACAACTCTGGCACAACCCTGGCACAACTCTGGCACAATTCTGGCAAAACTCTGGCACAACTCTAGCACGACTCTGGCATAACTCTGGCGCAACTCTGGCACAACTCTGGCACAAGTCTGGCACAAGTCTGGCACAAATCTAGCACAACTCTCGCACAACTCTGGCACAACTCTGGAATAGCTCTGGTACAATACTGGCGCAACTCTGGCACAACTCTGGCGCAACACTGGCACAACTCTGGCACAACTATGGCACAACTCTGGCACAACTCTGGCACAACTCTGGCACAACTCTGGCACAACTCTGGCACAACTCTGGCACAACTCGGGCACAACTCTGGCACACCTCTGGCACAACTCTGGCACAACTCTAGCACAACTCTCGCACAACTCTGGCACAACTCTGGCACAACTCGGGCACAACTCTGGCACACCTCTGGCACAACTCTGGCACAACTCTAGCACAACTCTCGCACAACTCTGGCACAACTCTGGCACAACTCGGGCACAACTCTGGCACACCTCTGGCACAACTCTGGCACAACTCTAGCACAACTCTCGCACAACTCTGGCACAACTCTGGCACAACTCGGGCACAACTCTGGCACACCTCTGGCACAACTCTGGCACAACTCTAGCACAACTCTCGCACAACTCTGGCACAACTCTGGCACAACTCGGGCACAACTCTGGCACACCTCTGGCACAACTCTGGCACAACTCTAGCACAACTCTCGCACAACTCTGGCACAACTCTGGCACAACTCGGGCACAACTCTGGCACACCTCTGGCACAACTCTGGCACAACTCTAGCACAACTCTCGCACAACTCTGGCACAACTCTGGCACAACTCGGGCACAACTCTGGCACACCTCTGGCACAACTCTGGCACAACTCTAGCACAACTCTCGCACAACTCTGGCACAACTCTGGCACAACTCGGGCACAACTCTGGCACACCTCTGGCACAACTCTGGCACAACTCTAGCACAACTCTCGCACAACTCTGGCACAACTCTGGCACAACTCGGGCACAACTCTGGCACACCTCTGGCACAACTCTGGCACAACTCTAGCACAACTCTCGCACAACTCTGGCACAACTCTGGCACAACTCGGGCACAACTCTGGCACACCTCTGGCACAACTCTGGCACAACTCTAGCACAACTCTCGCACAACTCTGGCACAACTCTGGCACAACTCGGGCACAACTCTGGCACACCTCTGGCACAACTCTGGCACAACTCTAGCACAACTCTCGCACAACTCTGGCACAACTCTGGCACAACTCGGGCACAACTCTGGCACACCTCTGGCACAACTCTGGCACAACTCTAGCACAACTCTCGCACAACTCTGGCACAACTCTGGCACAACTCGGGCACAACTCTGGCACACCTCTGGCACAACTCTGGCACAACTCTAGCACAACTCTCGCACAACTCTGGCACAACTCTGGCACAACTCGGGCACAACTCTGGCACACCTCTGGCACAACTCTGGCACAACTCTAGCACAACTCTCGCACAACTCTGGCACAACTCTGGCACAACTCGGGCACAACTCTGGCACACCTCTGGCACAACTCTGGCACAACTCTAGCACAACTCTCGCACAACTCTGGCACAACTCTGGCACAACTCGGGCACAACTCTGGCACACCTCTGGCACAACTCTGGCACAACTCTAGCACAACTCTCGCACAACTCTGGCACAACTCTGGCACAACTCGGGCACAACTCTGGCACACCTCTGGCACAACTCTGGCACAACTCTAGCACAACTCTCGCACAACTCTGGCACAACTCTGGCACAACTCGGGCACAACTCTGGCACACCTCTGGCACAACTCTGGCACAACTCTAGCACAACTCTCGCACAACTCTGGCACAACTCTGGCACAACTCGGGCACAACTCTGGCACACCTCTGGCACAACTCTGGCACAACTCTAGCACAACTCTCGCACAACTCTGGCACAACTCTGGCACAACTCGGGCACAACTCTGGCACACCTCTGGCACAACTCTGGCACAACTCTAGCACAACTCTCGCACAACTCTGGCACAACTCTGGCACAACTCGGGCACAACTCTGGCACACCTCTGGCACAACTCTGGCACAACTCTAGCACAACTCTCGCACAACTCTGGCACAACTCTGGCACAACTCGGGCACAACTCTGGCACACCTCTGGCACAACTCTGGCACAACTCTAGCACAACTCTCGCACAACTCTGGCACAACTCTGGCACAACTCGGGCACAACTCTGGCACACCTCTGGCACAACTCTGGCACAACTCTAGCACAACTCTCGCACAACTCTGGCACAACTCTGGCACAACTCGGGCACAACTCTGGCACACCTCTGGCACAACTCTGGCACAACTCTAGCACAACTCTCGCACAACTCTGGCACAACTCTGGCACAACTCGGGCACAACTCTGGCACACCTCTGGCACAACTCTGGCACAACTCTAGCACAACTCTCGCACAACTCTGGCACAACTCTGGCACAACTCGGGCACAACTCTGGCACACCTCTGGCACAACTCTGGCACAACTCTAGCACAACTCTCGCACAACTCTGGCACAACTCTGGCACAACTCGGGCACAACTCTGGCACACCTCTGGCACAACTCTGGCACAACTCTAGCACAACTCTCGCACAACTCTGGCACAACTCTGGCACAACTCGGGCACAACTCTGGCACACCTCTGGCACAACTCTGGCACAACTCTAGCACAACTCTCGCACAACTCTGGCACAACTCTGGCACAACTCGGGCACAACTCTGGCACACCTCTGGCACAACTCTGGCACAACTCTAGCACAACTCTCGCACAACTCTGGCACAACTCTGGCACAACTCGGGCACAACTCTGGCACACCTCTGGCACAACTCTGGCACAACTCTAGCACAACTCTCGCACAACTCTGGCACAACTCTGGCACAACTCGGGCACAACTCTGGCACACCTCTGGCACAACTCTGGCACAACTCTAGCACAACTCTCGCACAACTCTGGCACAACTCTGGCACAACTCGGGCACAACTCTGGCACACCTCTGGCACAACTCTGGCACAACTCTAGCACAACTCTCGCACAACTCTGGCACAACTCTGGCACAACTCGGGCACAACTCTGGCACACCTCTGGCACAACTCTGGCACAACTCTAGCACAACTCTCGCACAACTCTGGCACAACTCTGGCACAACTCGGGCACAACTCTGGCACACCTCTGGCACAACTCTGGCACAACTCTAGCACAACTCTCGCACAACTCTGGCACAACTCTGGCACAACTCGGGCACAACTCTGGCACACCTCTGGCACAACTCTGGCACAACTCTAGCACAACTCTCGCACAACTCTGGCACAACTCTGGCACAACTCGGGCACAACTCTGGCACACCTCTGGCACAACTCTGGCACAACTCTAGCACAACTCTCGCACAACTCTGGCACAACTCTGGCACAACTCGGGCACAACTCTGGCACACCTCTGGCACAACTCTGGCACAACTCTAGCACAACTCTCGCACAACTCTGGCACAACTCTGGCACAACTCGGGCACAACTCTGGCACACCTCTGGCACAACTCTGGCACAACTCTAGCACAACTCTCGCACAACTCTGGCACAACTCTGGCACAACTCGGGCACAACTCTGGCACACCTCTGGCACAACTCTGGCACAACTCTAGCACAACTCTCGCACAACTCTGGCACAACTCTGGCACAACTCGGGCACAACTCTGGCACACCTCTGGCACAACTCTGGCACAACTCTAGCACAACTCTCGCACAACTCTGGCACAACTCTGGCACAACTCGGGCACAACTCTGGCACACCTCTGGCACAACTCTGGCACAACTCTAGCACAACTCTCGCACAACTCTGGCACAACTCTGGCACAACTCGGGCACAACTCTGGCACACCTCTGGCACAACTCTGGCACAACTCTAGCACAACTCTCGCACAACTCTGGCACAACTCTGGCACAACTCGGGCACAACTCTGGCACACCTCTGGCACAACTCTGGCACAACTCTAGCACAACTCTCGCACAACTCTGGCACAACTCTGGCACAACTCGGGCACAACTCTGGCACACCTCTGGCACAACTCTGGCACAACTCTAGCACAACTCTCGCACAACTCTGGCACAACTCTGGCACAACTCGGGCACAACTCTGGCACACCTCTGGCACAACTCTGGCACAACTCTAGCACAACTCTCGCACAACTCTGGCACAACTCTGGCACAACTCGGGCACAACTCTGGCACACCTCTGGCACAACTCTGGCACAACTCTAGCACAACTCTCGCACAACTCTGGCACAACTCTGGCACAACTCGGGCACAACTCTGGCACACCTCTGGCACAACTCTGGCACAACTCTAGCACAACTCTCGCACAACTCTGGCACAACTCTGGCACAACTCGGGCACAACTCTGGCACACCTCTGGCACAACTCTGGCACAACTCTAGCACAACTCTCGCACAACTCTGGCACAACTCTGGCACAACTCGGGCACAACTCTGGCACACCTCTGGCACAACTCTGGCACAACTCTAGCACAACTCTCGCACAACTCTGGCACAACTCTGGCACAACTCGGGCACAACTCTGGCACACCTCTGGCACAACTCTGGCACAACTCTAGCACAACTCTCGCACAACTCTGGCACAACTCTGGCACAACTCGGGCACAACTCTGGCACACCTCTGGCACAACTCTGGCACAACTCTAGCACAACTCTCGCACAACTCTGGCACAACTCTGGCACAACTCGGGCACAACTCTGGCACACCTCTGGCACAACTCTGGCACAACTCTAGCACAACTCTCGCACAACTCTGGCACAACTCTGGCACAACTCGGGCACAACTCTGGCACACCTCTGGCACAACTCTGGCACAACTCTAGCACGACTCTGGCACAACTCTGGCACAACTCTGGCAAAACTCTGGCCCAACTCTGGCACAACTGTGGCACAACTCTGGCACAACTCTGGCACAACTTTGACACAACACTGGCAAAACTCTGGCACAACTCTGGCAGAATCCTGGAACAACTCTAGCACAACTCTGGCACAACTCTGGCTCAACTCTGGAACAACTCTGTCACAACTCTGGCACAACTCTGGCACAACTCTGGCATAACTGTAGCACAGCAGTGGCACAACTCTGTTACAACTCTGGCACAAATCTGGCACAACTCTCGCACATCTCTGGCACAACTCTGGCACAACTCTGGCACAATTGTACCACTACTCTGGCACAACTCTCGCGCAACTCTTGAACAACTCTGGTACACCTCGTGCAGATCTCTGGTAAAGCTATGGAAAAACTCTGGCACAACTATTGCATAACTCTGGCACAGCTCTGGAACAACTCTGGCACAACTCTGGCACAACTCTGGCACAACTCTGGCACAACTTTGGCACATCTCTGGCACAACTCTAACACAACTCTGGCATAACTTTGGCACAAATCTGGCAAAACTCTGGCACAAATCTGGCACAACTCTCGCACACCTTTGGAAAAACTATGGCACAACTCTGGTACCATACTGGCACAACAATGGCACATCTCTGGCACAATTCTGGCCCAACTCTGGCACAATTCTGGCACAAATCTGGCACAACTCTGGCACAACTCTGGCACAACCGTGAAATATCTGTAGCACAACTCTGGCACAACTCTGGCACATCTTTGGCACATCTTTGGCACAACTCTGGCCGAACTCTGGCACAACTGTGGCACAACTCTGGCCGAACTCTGGCACAACTGTGGCACAACTCTGGCCGAACTCTGGCACAACTGTGGCACAACTCTGGCCGAACTCTGGCACAACTGTGGCACAACTCTGGCCGAACTCTGGCACAACTGTGGCACAACTCTGGCCGAACTCTGGCACAACTGTGGCACAACTCTGGCCGAACTCTGGCACAACTGTGGCACAACTCTGGCCGAACTCTGGCACAACTGTGGCACAACTCTGGCCGAACTCTGGCACAACTGTGGCACAACTCTGGCCGAACTCTGGCACAACTGTGGCACAACTCTGGCCGAACTCTGGCACAACTGTGGCACAACTCTGGCCGAACTCTGGCACAACTGTGGCACAACTCTGGCCGAACTCTGGCACAACTGTGGCACAACTCTGGCCGAACTCTGGCACAACTGTGGCACAACTCTGGCCGAACTCTGGCACAACTGTGGCACAACTCTGGCCGAACTCTGGCACAACTGTGGCACAACTCTGGCCGAACTCTGGCACAACTGTGGCACAACTCTGGCCGAACTCTGGCACAACTGTGGCACAACTCTGGCCGAACTCTGGCACAACTGTGGCACAACTCTGGCCGAACTCTGGCACAACTGTGGCACAACTCTGGCCGAACTCTGGCACAACTGTGGCACAACTCTGGCCGAACTCTGGCACAACTGTGGCACAACTCTGGCCGAACTCTGGCACAACTGTGGCACAACTCTGGCCGAACTCTGGCACAACTGTGGCACAACTCTGGCCGAACTCTGGCACAACTGTGGCACAACTCTGGCCGAACTCTGGCACAACTGTGGCACAACTCTGGCCGAACTCTGGCACAACTGTGGCACAACTCTGGCCGAACTCTGGCACAACTGTGGCACAACTCTGGCCGAACTCTGGCACAACTGTGGCACAACTCTGGCCGAACTCTGGCACAACTGTGGCACAACTCTGGCCGAACTCTGGCACAACTGTGGCACAACTCTGGCCGAACTCTGGCACAACTGTGGCACAACTCTGGCCGAACTCTGGCACAACTGTGGCACAACTCTGGCCGAACTCTGGCACAACTGTGGCACAACTCTGGCCGAACTCTGGCACAACTGTGGCACAACTCTGGCCGAACTCTGGCACAACTGTGGCACAACTCTGGCCGAACTCTGGCACAACTGTGGCACAACTCTGGCCGAACTCTGGCACAACTGTGGCACAACTCTGGCCGAACTCTGGCACAACTGTGGCACAACTCTGGCCGAACTCTGGCACAACTGTGGCACAACTCTGGCCGAACTCTGGCACAACTGTGGCACAACTCTGGCCGAACTCTGGCACAACTGTGGCACAACTCTGGCCGAACTCTGGCACAACTGTGGCACAACTCTGGCCGAACTCTGGCACAACTGTGGCACAACTCTGGCCGAACTCTGGCACAACTGTGGCACAACTCTGGCCGAACTCTGGCACAACTGTGGCACAACTCTGGCCGAACTCTGGCACAACTGTGGCACAACTCTGGCCGAACTCTGGCACAACTGTGGCACAACTCTGGCCGAACTCTGGCACAACTGTGGCACAACTCTGGCCGAACTCTGGCACAACTGTGGCACAACTCTGGCCGAACTCTGGCACAACTGTGGCACAACTCTGGCCGAACTCTGGCACAACTGTGGCACAACTCTGGCCGAACTCTGGCACAACTGTGGCACAACTCTGGCCGAACTCTGGCACAACTGTGGCACAACTCTGGCCGAACTCTGGCACAACTGTGGCACAACTCTGGCCGAACTCTGGCACAACTGTGGCACAACTCTGGCCGAACTCTGGCACAACTGTGGCACAACTCTGGCCGAACTCTGGCACAACTGTGGCACAACTCTGGCCGAACTCTGGCACAACTGTGGCACAACTCTGGCCGAACTCTGGCACAACTGTGGCACAACTCTGGCCGAACTCTGGCACAACTGTGGCACAACTCTGGCCGAACTCTGGCACAACTGTGGCACAACTCTGGCCGAACTCTGGCACAACTGTGGCACAACTCTGGCCGAACTCTGGCACAACTGTGGCACAACTCTGGCCGAACTCTGGCACAACTGTGGCACAACTCTGGCCGAACTCTGGCACAACTGTGGCACAACTCTGGCCGAACTCTGGCACAACTGTGGCACAACTCTGGCCGAACTCTGGCACAACTGTGGCACAACTCTGGCCGAACTCTGGCACAACTGTGGCACAACTCTGGCCGAACTCTGGCACAACTGTGGCACAACTCTGGCCGAACTCTGGCACAACTGTGGCACAACTCTGGCCGAACTCTGGCACAACTGTGGCACAACTCTGGCCGAACTCTGGCACAACTGTGGCACAACTCTGGCCGAACTCTGGCACAACTGTGGCACAACTCTGGCCGAACTCTGGCACAACTGTGGCACAACTCTGGCCGAACTCTGGCACAACTGTGGCACAACTCTGGCCGAACTCTGGCACAACTGTGGCACAACTCTGGCCGAACTCTGGCACAACTGTGGCACAACTCTGGCCGAACTCTGGCACAACTGTGGCACAACTCTGGCCGAACTCTGGCACAACTGTGGCACAACTCTGGCCGAACTCTGGCACAACTGTGGCACAACTCTGGCCGAACTCTGGCACAACTGTGGCACAACTCTGGCCGAACTCTGGCACAACTGTGGCACAACTCTGGCCGAACTCTGGCACAACTGTGGCACAACTCTGGCCGAACTCTGGCACAACTGTGGCACAACTCTGGCCGAACTCTGGCACAACTGTGGCACAACTCTGGCCGAACTCTGGCACAACTGTGGCACAACTCTGGCCGAACTCTGGCACAACTGTGGCACAACTCTGGCCGAACTCTGGCACAACTGTGGCACAACTCTGGCCGAACTCTGGCACAACTGTGGCACAACTCTGGCCGAACTCTGGCACAACTGTGGCACAACTCTGGCCGAACTCTGGCACAACTGTGGCACAACTCTGGCCGAACTCTGGCACAACTGTGGCACAACTCTGGCCGAACTCTGGCACAACTGTGGCACAACTCTGGCCGAACTCTGGCACAACTGTGGCACAACTCTGGCCGAACTCTGGCACAACTGTGGCACAACTCTGGCCGAACTCTGGCACAACTGTGGCACAACTCTGGCCGAACTCTGGCACAACTGTGGCACAACTCTGGCCGAACTCTGGCACAACTGTGGCACAACTCTGGCCGAACTCTGGCACAACTGTGGCACAACTCTGGCCGAACTCTGGCACAACTGTGGCACAACTCTGGCCGAACTCTGGCACAACTGTGGCACAACTCTGGCCGAACTCTGGCACAACTGTGGCACAACTCTGGCCGAACTCTGGCACAACTGTGGCACAACTCTGGCCGAACTCTGGCACAACTGTGGCACAACTCTGGCCGAACTCTGGCACAACTGTGGCACAACTCTGGCCGAACTCTGGCACAACTGTGGCACAACTCTGGCCGAACTCTGGCACAACTGTGGCACAACTCTGGCCGAACTCTGGCACAACTGTGGCACAACTCTGGCCGAACTCTGGCACAACTGTGGCACAACTCTGGCCGAACTCTGGCACAACTGTGGCACAACTCTGGCCGAACTCTGGCACAACTGTGGCACAACTCTGGCCGAACTCTGGCACAACTGTGGCACAACTCTGGCCGAACTCTGGCACAACTGTGGCACAACTCTGGCCGAACTCTGGCACAACTGTGGCACAACTCTGGCCGAACTCTGGCACAACTGTGGCACAACTCTGGCCGAACTCTGGCACAACTGTGGCACAACTCTGGCCGAACTCTGGCACAACTGTGGCACAACTCTGGCCGAACTCTGGCACAACTGTGGCACAACTCTGGCCGAACTCTGGCACAACTGTGGCACAACTCTGGCCGAACTCTGGCACAACTGTGGCACAACTCTGGCCGAACTCTGGCACAACTGTGGCACAACTCTGGCCGAACTCTGGCACAACTGTGGCACAACTCTGGCCGAACTCTGGCACAACTGTGGCACAACTCTGGCCGAACTCTGGCACAACTGTGGCACAACTCTGGCCGAACTCTGGCACAACTGTGGCACAACTCTGGCCGAACTCTGGCACAACTGTGGCACAACTCTGGCCGAACTCTGGCACAACTGTGGCACAACTCTGGCCGAACTCTGGCACAACTGTGGCACAACTCTGGCCGAACTCTGGCACAACTGTGGCACAACTCTGGCCGAACTCTGGCACAACTGTGGCACAACTCTGGCCGAACTCTGGCACAACTGTGGCACAACTCTGGCCGAACTCTGGCACAACTGTGGCACAACTCTGGCCGAACTCTGGCACAACTGTGGCACAACTCTGGCCGAACTCTGGCACAACTGTGGCACAACTCTGGCCGAACTCTGGCACAACTGTGGCACAACTCTGGCCGAACTCTGGCACAACTGTGGCACAACTCTGGCCGAACTCTGGCACAACTGTGGCACAACTCTGGCCGAACTCTGGCACAACTGTGGCACAACTCTGGCCGAACTCTGGCACAACTGTGGCACAACTCTGGCCGAACTCTGGCACAACTGTGGCACAACTCTGGCCGAACTCTGGCACAACTGTGGCACAACTCTGGCACAACTCTGGCACAACCCTGGCACAACTCTGGCACAACTCTGGCACAACTTTGGCGCTGCTATGGCACAACTCTGGCACACCTCTGGCCCAACTCTGGCACAATTCTGGCACAACTCTGGAACAACTCTGGTACAACTCTCGCACAAATCTTGCACAACTCTAGCACAACTCTGGCACAACTCTGGCAGAACTCTGGCACAACTCTGGCACAACTCTGGCACAAATCTGGCCCAACTCCGGCACAACTGTGGCACAACTCTCGCACAACTCAGGCACAAATCTGGCAAAACACTTGCACAACTCTGGTAGATCTCTCGCACAATTCTGGCACAACTCTGGCACAACTCTGGCACAATTCTGGCGCAACTATAGCACAACTCTGGCATAACTCTGGCACAACTCTGGCAAACCTCTAGCACAACTCTGGCACAACTCTGGCACAACTCTGGCACAACTCTGGAACAACTCTGGAACGACTCTGGCATGAATCTGGCACAACTCTGGCACAAATATGGCACAGCTCTGGAACAACTCTAGCGCAACTCTGGCAGAATTCTGGCACCTCTATGGCACAACTCTGGCACAACTCTGGCACAACTCGAGCACAACTCTGGTACAACTCTAGCACACCTCTGGGACAACTCTGGCACAACTCTGGAAGAACTCTAGCATAACTCTGGCACAACTCTGGCACAAGTCTGGCACAACTCCGGCACAACTTTAGCACAACGTTGGCACAACTCCGGCACAACTTTAGCACAACACTGGTACATCTCTGGCACAACACTGGCACAATTCTGGCACAACTCTGGAGCAAATCTAGCACAACTCTGGCACAACTCTGGCACAACTCGTGCACAACTCTGGCACAACTCTTGTACGACTCTGGTGCAACTCTGGCACAACTCTGGCACAACTCTGGCACAACTCTGGCACAACTCTGGAACAACTCTGGCACAACTCTGGCACAACTCTGGAACAACTCTGGCACAACTCTGGCACAACTCTAGCACAACTCTAGCACAACTCTGGTACAACTCTGGTACAACTCTGGCACAACTCTGGTACGACTCTGGTGCAACTCTGGCACAGCTCTGGCACAACTCTGGCACAACGCTGGCACAACTCTGGCACAACTCTAGCACAACTCTAGCACAACTCTGGTACAACTCTGGTACAACTCTGGCACAACTCTGGTACGACTCTGGTGCAACTCTGGCACAGCTCTGGCACAACTCTGGCACAACGCTGGCACAACTCTGGCACAACTCTAGCACAACTCTAGCACAACTCTGGTACAACTCTGGTACAACTCTGGCACAACTCTGGTACGACTCTGGTGCAACTCTGGCACAGCTCTGGCACAACTCTGGCACAACGCTGGCACAACTCTGGCACAACTCTAGCACAACTCTAGCACAACTCTGGTACAACTCTGGTACAACTCTGGCACAACTCTGGTACGACTCTGGTGCAACTCTGGCACAGCTCTGGCACAACTCTGGCACAACGCTGGCACAACTCTGGCACAACTCTAGCACAACTCTAGCACAACTCTGGTACAACTCTGGTACAACTCTGGCACAACTCTGGTACGACTCTGGTGCAACTCTGGCACAGCTCTGGCACAACTCTGGCACAACGCTGGCACAACTCTGGCACAACTCTAGCACAACTCTAGCACAACTCTGGCACACCTCTGGCACAACTCTGGCACACCTCTAGCACAACTCTGGCACAACTTCAGCACAACTCTAGCACGATGCTGGCACAACTCTGGCATAAATCTGGCACCACTCTGGCACAACTTTGGCACAACTCTGGCACAAATCTGGCAAAACTCTGGCACAACTCTGGAACAACTCTAGCACAACTCTAGCACAACTCTGGCACGACTCTGGCACGACCCTGGCACAACTCTGGCACAACTCTGGCATCACTCTGGCACAACTCTGGCACAAGTCTGGCACAACTCTGGCACAACTTTGGCACAACTCCGGCAGAACTCTGGTACAAACCTGGCATTACTCTGGCACAACCCTGGCACAACTCTGGCAAATCTCTTCCAGAACTCTGGCACAACTCTGGCACAAATCTGGCACAACTTTGATACAACTCTGGCGAAACTCTGGCACAACATTGGCACAGTCCTGGAACAACTCTAGCACAACTCTGGCACAACTCTAGCACAACTGTGGAACAACTCTGGCACAACTCTGGCATAACTCTGGCACAAATCTGGCACAACTCTCGCACATCTCTTGCACAACTCTGGCACAACTCTGGCACAATTGTAGCACTACTCTGGCACAACTCTCGCGCAACTCTTGAACAACTCTGGTACAACTCGTGCACATCTCTGGCAAAACAATGGCAAAACTCTGGCACAACTATTGCATAACTCTGGCACAACTCTGGCACATCTTTGGCACATCTCTGGCACAACTCTAACACAACTCTGGCATAACTCTGGCACAAATCTGGCAAAACTCTGGCACAGATCTGGCACAACTCTCGCACACCTTTGGCAAAACTATGGCACAACTCTGGTACCATACTGGCACAACAATGGCACAACTCTGGCACAACTCTGGTTCAACTCTGGCACAATTCTGGCACAAGTCTGGCACAACTCTGGCACAACTCTGGCAGAACTCTGGCACAACTCTGGAATATCTCTAGCACAACTCTGGCACAACTCTGGAACAGCTCTGGCACAACTCTGGCATAACTCTGGCACAACTCTGGCACAACTCTGGCACAACTCTGGCACAACATTGACACATCTCTCGCACAACTCTAACACAACTCTGGCATAACTCTGGCACAAATCTGGCAAAAATCTGGCACAAGTCTGGCACAACTCTCGCACACCTTTGGCAAAACTATGGCACAACTCTGGTACCATACTGGCACAACAATGGCACAACTCTGGCACAACTCTGGCCCAACTCTGGCACAATTCTGGCACAACTCTGGCACAACTCTGGCACAACTCTGGCACAACTCTGGCACAATTCTGGCACAACTCTAGCAGAACGCTGGCACAAAGCTGGCAAAACTCTGGCAGAATTCTGGCACAACTCTAGCAGAACGCTGGCACAAAGCTGGCAAAACTCTGGCAGAATTCTGGCACAACTCTAGCAGAACGCTGGCACAAAGCTGGCAAAACTCTGGCAGAATTCTGGCACAACTCTAGCAGAACGCTGGCACAAAGCTGGCAAAACTCTGGCAGAATTCTGGCACAACTCTAGCAGAACGCTGGCACAAAGCTGGCAAAACTCTGGCAGAATTCTGGCACAACTCTAGCAGAACGCTGGCACAAAGCTGGCAAAACTCTGGCAGAATTCTGGCACAACTCTAGCAGAACGCTGGCACAAAGCTGGCAAAACTCTGGCAGAATTCTGGCACAACTCTAGCAGAACGCTGGCACAAAGCTGGCAAAACTCTGGCAGAATTCTGGCACAACTCTAGCAGAACGCTGGCACAAAGCTGGCAAAACTCTGGCAGAATTCTGGCACAACTCTAGCAGAACGCTGGCACAAAGCTGGCAAAACTCTGGCAGAATTCTGGCACAACTCTAGCAGAACGCTGGCACAAAGCTGGCAAAACTCTGGCAGAATTCTGGCACAACTCTAGCAGAACGCTGGCACAAAGCTGGCAAAACTCTGGCAGAATTCTGGCACAACTCTAGCAGAACGCTGGCACAAAGCTGGCAAAACTCTGGCAGAATTCTGGCACAACTCTAGCAGAACGCTGGCACAAAGCTGGCAAAACTCTGGCAGAATTCTGGCACAACTCTAGCAGAACGCTGGCACAAAGCTGGCAAAACTCTGGCAGAATTCTGGCACAACTCTAGCAGAACGCTGGCACAAAGCTGGCAAAACTCTGGCAGAATTCTGGCACAACTCTAGCAGAACGCTGGCACAAAGCTGGCAAAACTCTGGCAGAATTCTGGCACAACTCTAGCAGAACGCTGGCACAAAGCTGGCAAAACTCTGGCAGAATTCTGGCACAACTCTAGCAGAACGCTGGCACAAAGCTGGCAAAACTCTGGCAGAATTCTGGCACAACTCTAGCAGAACGCTGGCACAAAGCTGGCAAAACTCTGGCAGAATTCTGGCACAACTCTAGCAGAACGCTGGCACAAAGCTGGCAAAACTCTGGCAGAATTCTGGCACAACTCTAGCAGAACGCTGGCACAAAGCTGGCAAAACTCTGGCAGAATTCTGGCACAACTCTAGCAGAACGCTGGCACAAAGCTGGCAAAACTCTGGCAGAATTCTGGCACAACTCTAGCAGAACGCTGGCACAAAGCTGGCAAAACTCTGGCAGAATTCTGGCACAACTCTAGCAGAACGCTGGCACAAAGCTGGCAAAACTCTGGCAGAATTCTGGCACAACTCTAGCAGAACGCTGGCACAAAGCTGGCAAAACTCTGGCAGAATTCTGGCACAACTCTAGCAGAACGCTGGCACAAAGCTGGCAAAACTCTGGCAGAATTCTGGCACAACTCTAGCAGAACGCTGGCACAAAGCTGGCAAAACTCTGGCAGAATTCTGGCACAACTCTAGCAGAACGCTGGCACAAAGCTGGCAAAACTCTGGCAGAATTCTGGCACAACTCTAGCAGAACGCTGGCACAAAGCTGGCAAAACTCTGGCAGAATTCTGGCACAACTCTAGCAGAACGCTGGCACAAAGCTGGCAAAACTCTGGCAGAATTCTGGCACAACTCTAGCAGAACGCTGGCACAAAGCTGGCAAAACTCTGGCAGAATTCTGGCACAACTCTAGCAGAACGCTGGCACAAAGCTGGCAAAACTCTGGCAGAATTCTGGCACAACTCTAGCAGAACGCTGGCACAAAGCTGGCAAAACTCTGGCAGAATTCTGGCACAACTCTAGCAGAACGCTGGCACAAAGCTGGCAAAACTCTGGCAGAATTCTGGCACAACTCTAGCAGAACGCTGGCACAAAGCTGGCAAAACTCTGGCAGAATTCTGGCACAACTCTAGCAGAACGCTGGCACAAAGCTGGCAAAACTCTGGCAGAATTCTGGCACAACTCTAGCAGAACGCTGGCACAAAGCTGGCAAAACTCTGGCAGAATTCTGGCACAACTCTAGCAGAACGCTGGCACAAAGCTGGCAAAACTCTGGCAGAATTCTGGCACAACTCTAGCAGAACGCTGGCACAAAGCTGGCAAAACTCTGGCAGAATTCTGGCACAACTCTAGCAGAACGCTGGCACAAAGCTGGCAAAACTCTGGCAGAATTCTGGCACAACTCTAGCAGAACGCTGGCACAAAGCTGGCAAAACTCTGGCAGAATTCTGGCACAACTCTAGCAGAACGCTGGCACAAAGCTGGCAAAACTCTGGCAGAATTCTGGCACAACTCTAGCAGAACGCTGGCACAAAGCTGGCAAAACTCTGGCAGAATTCTGGCACAACTCTAGCAGAACGCTGGCACAAAGCTGGCAAAACTCTGGCAGAATTCTGGCACAACTCTAGCAGAACGCTGGCACAAAGCTGGCAAAACTCTGGCAGAATTCTGGCACAACTCTAGCAGAACGCTGGCACAAAGCTGGCAAAACTCTGGCAGAATTCTGGCACAACTCTAGCAGAACGCTGGCACAAAGCTGGCAAAACTCTGGCAGAATTCTGGCACAACTCTAGCAGAACGCTGGCACAAAGCTGGCAAAACTCTGGCAGAATTCTGGCACAACTCTAGCAGAACGCTGGCACAAAGCTGGCAAAACTCTGGCAGAATTCTGGCACAACTCTAGCAGAACGCTGGCACAAAGCTGGCAAAACTCTGGCAGAATTCTGGCACAACTCTAGCAGAACGCTGGCACAAAGCTGGCAAAACTCTGGCAGAATTCTGGCACAACTCTAGCAGAACGCTGGCACAAAGCTGGCAAAACTCTGGCAGAATTCTGGCACAACTCTAGCAGAACGCTGGCACAAAGCTGGCAAAACTCTGGCAGAATTCTGGCACAACTCTAGCAGAACGCTGGCACAAAGCTGGCAAAACTCTGGCAGAATTCTGGCACAACTCTAGCAGAACGCTGGCACAAAGCTGGCAAAACTCTGGCAGAATTCTGGCACAACTCTAGCAGAACGCTGGCACAAAGCTGGCAAAACTCTGGCAGAATTCTGGCACAACTCTAGCAGAACGCTGGCACAAAGCTGGCAAAACTCTGGCAGAATTCTGGCACAACTCTAGCAGAACGCTGGCACAAAGCTGGCAAAACTCTGGCAGAATTCTGGCACAACTCTAGCAGAACGCTGGCACAAAGCTGGCAAAACTCTGGCAGAATTCTGGCACAACTCTAGCAGAACGCTGGCACAAAGCTGGCAAAACTCTGGCAGAATTCTGGCACAACTCTAGCAGAACGCTGGCACAAAGCTGGCAAAACTCTGGCAGAATTCTGGCACAACTCTAGCAGAACGCTGGCACAAAGCTGGCAAAACTCTGGCAGAATTCTGGCACAACTCTAGCAGAACGCTGGCACAAAGCTGGCAAAACTCTGGCAGAATTCTGGCACAACTCTAGCAGAACGCTGGCACAAAGCTGGCAAAACTCTGGCAGAATTCTGGCACAACTCTAGCAGAACGCTGGCACAAAGCTGGCAAAACTCTGGCAGAATTCTGGCACAACTCTAGCAGAACGCTGGCACAAAGCTGGCAAAACTCTGGCAGAATTCTGGCACAACTCTAGCAGAACGCTGGCACAAAGCTGGCAAAACTCTGGCAGAATTCTGGCACAACTCTAGCAGAACGCTGGCACAAAGCTGGCAAAACTCTGGCAGAATTCTGGCACAACTCTAGCAGAACGCTGGCACAAAGCTGGCAAAACTCTGGCAGAATTCTGGCACAACTCTAGCAGAACGCTGGCACAAAGCTGGCAAAACTCTGGCAGAATTCTGGCACAACTCTAGCAGAACGCTGGCACAAAGCTGGCAAAACTCTGGCAGAATTCTGGCACAACTCTAGCAGAACGCTGGCACAAAGCTGGCAAAACTCTGGCAGAATTCTGGCACAACTCTAGCAGAACGCTGGCACAAAGCTGGCAAAACTCTGGCAGAATTCTGGCACAACTCTAGCAGAACGCTGGCACAAAGCTGGCAAAACTCTGGCAGAATTCTGGCACAACTCTAGCAGAACGCTGGCACAAAGCTGGCAAAACTCTGGCAGAATTCTGGCACAACTCTAGCAGAACGCTGGCACAAAGCTGGCAAAACTCTGGCAGAATTCTGGCACAACTCTAGCAGAACGCTGGCACAAAGCTGGCAAAACTCTGGCAGAATTCTGGCACAACTCTAGCAGAACGCTGGCACAAAGCTGGCAAAACTCTGGCAGAATTCTGGCACAACTCTAGCAGAACGCTGGCACAAAGCTGGCAAAACTCTGGCAGAATTCTGGCACAACTCTAGCAGAACGCTGGCACAAAGCTGGCAAAACTCTGGCAGAATTCTGGCACAACTCTAGCAGAACGCTGGCACAAAGCTGGCAAAACTCTGGCAGAATTCTGGCACAACTCTAGCAGAACGCTGGCACAAAGCTGGCAAAACTCTGGCAGAATTCTGGCACAACTCTAGCAGAACGCTGGCACAAAGCTGGCAAAACTCTGGCAGAATTCTGGCACAACTCTAGCAGAACGCTGGCACAAAGCTGGCAAAACTCTGGCAGAATTCTGGCACAACTCTAGCAGAACGCTGGCACAAAGCTGGCAAAACTCTGGCAGAATTCTGGCACAACTCTAGCAGAACGCTGGCACAAAGCTGGCAAAACTCTGGCAGAATTCTGGCACAACTCTGGCACAACTCTGGCACAACTCTGGCACAACTCTGGAACAACTCTGGAACAACTCTGGCACAACTCTGGCACAACTCTGGCACAACTCTAGCACACCTCTGGCACGACTCTTGCACATCTCTGGAACTACTGTGGCACAACTCTGGCACAACTCTGGCACAAATCTGGCACAACTTTGGCACAACTTTAGCACAACTCTAGCACAACTTAGGCACAACTCTGGAACAGCTCTGGCACAACTTTGGAACAACTCGTGCACAACTCTGGCACAACTCTTGCACAACCCTGGCACAACTCTTGTACGACTCTGGCACAACTCTGGCACAACTCTGGCACAACTCTGGCACAACTCTGGCACAACTCTGGCACAACTCTGGCACAACACTGGCACAACTCTGGACGAACTCTGG
>SZWC01033868.1:3679-19028 GCA_023375785.1 Penium margaritaceum | reverse complement strand
GGTTGCGGAGTGGTGCAAACTGGTTGCGGAGTGGTGCGAACTGGTTGCAGAGTGGTGCGAGCCGGTTGTGGAGTGGTGCAAACTGGATGTGGAGTGGTGCGAACCGGTTGAGGAGTGGTGCAAACTGGTTACGGAGTGGTGCGAACTGTCTGCGGAGTGGTGCGAACTGGTTGCGGAGAGGTGCGAACTGGTTGTGGAGTAGTGCGAACTGGTTGCGGGGTGGTGCAAACTGGTTGCGGAGTGGTGCGAACTGGTTGCGGAGTGGTGCGAACTGGTTGCGGAGCGGTGCAAACTGGCTGCAGAGTGGTGCAAACTGGTTGTGGAGTGGTGCAAACTGGTTGCTAAGTGGTCAGACCTGATTGCAGAGTGGTGCAAGCTGGTTGTGGAAGCGGTGCAAGCTGGTTGCGGTGTGGTGGGAACTGGTTACGAAGTGGTGTGAACTGGTTGCCGAGTGGTGCGAACTGGTTGCGGAGTGGTGCGAACTGGTTTCGGTGTTGTGCGAACTGGTTGCGGAGTGCTGCAAACTGGTTGCAGAGTGGTGCGAAGTGGTTGCTGATTGTTGCAAACTGGTTGCGGAGTGGTGGGAACTGGTTGCAGAGTGGTGCGAAGTGGTTGCGGAGTGCTGCGAACTGGTTGCGGAGCGGTGCGAACTGGTTGCGCAGTCGTGCGAACTGGTTGCGGCGTGGTGCGAACTGGTTGTGGAGTGGTGGGACCTGGTTGCAGAGTGGAGCGAACTGGTTGCGGAGCGGTGCGAACTGGTTGCGCAGTCGTGCGAACTGGTTGCGGCGTGGTGCGAACTGGTTGTGGAGTGGTGGGACCTGGTTGCAGAGTGGAGCGAACTGGTTGCGGAGCGGTGCGAACTGGTTGCGCAGTCGTGCGAACTGGTTGCGGCGTGGTGCGAACTGGTTGTGGAGTGGTGGGACCTGGTTGCAGAGTGGAGCGAACTGGTTGCGGAGCGGTGCGAACTGGTTGCGCAGTCGTGCGAACTGGTTGCGGCGTGGTGCGAACTGGTTGTGGAGTGGTGGGACCTGGTTGCAGAGTGGAGCGAACTGGTTGCGGAGCGGTGCGAACTGGTTGCGCAGTCGTGCGAACTGGTTGCGGCGTGGTGCGAACTGGTTGTGGAGTGGTGGGACCTGGTTGCAGAGTGGAGCGAACTGGTTGCGGAGCGGTGCGAACTGGTTGCGCAGTCGTGCGAACTGGTTGCGGCGTGGTGCGAACTGGTTGTGGAGTGGTGGGACCTGGTTGCAGAGTGGAGCGAACTGGTTGCGGAGCGGTGCGAACTGGTTGCGCAGTCGTGCGAACTGGTTGCGGCGTGGTGCGAACTGGTTGTGGAGTGGTGGGACCTGGTTGCAGAGTGGAGCGAACTGGTTGCGGAGCGGTGCGAACTGGTTGCGCAGTCGTGCGAACTGGTTGCGGCGTGGTGCGAACTGGTTGTGGAGTGGTGGGACCTGGTTGCAGAGTGGAGCGAACTGGTTGCGGAGCGGTGCGAACTGGTTGCGCAGTCGTGCGAACTGGTTGCGGCGTGGTGCGAACTGGTTGTGGAGTGGTGGGACCTGGTTGCAGAGTGGAGCGAACTGGTTGCGGAGCGGTGCGAACTGGTTGCGCAGTCGTGCGAACTGGTTGCGGCGTGGTGCGAACTGGTTGTGGAGTGGTGGGACCTGGTTGCAGAGTGGAGCGAACTGGTTGCGGAGCGGTGCGAACTGGTTGCGCAGTCGTGCGAACTGGTTGCGGCGTGGTGCGAACTGGTTGTGGAGTGGTGGGACCTGGTTGCAGAGTGGAGCGAACTGGTTGCGGAGCGGTGCGAACTGGTTGCGCAGTCGTGCGAACTGGTTGCGGCGTGGTGCGAACTGGTTGTGGAGTGGTGGGACCTGGTTGCAGAGTGGAGCGAACTGGTTGCGGAGCGGTGCGAACTGGTTGCGCAGTCGTGCGAACTGGTTGCGGCGTGGTGCGAACTGGTTGTGGAGTGGTGGGACCTGGTTGCAGAGTGGAGCGAACTGGTTGCGGAGCGGTGCGAACTGGTTGCGCAGTCGTGCGAACTGGTTGCGGCGTGGTGCGAACTGGTTGTGGAGTGGTGGGACCTGGTTGCAGAGTGGAGCGAACTGGTTGCGGAGCGGTGCGAACTGGTTGCGCAGTCGTGCGAACTGGTTGCGGCGTGGTGCGAACTGGTTGTGGAGTGGTGGGACCTGGTTGCAGAGTGGAGCGAACTGGTTGCGGAGCGGTGCGAACTGGTTGCGCAGTCGTGCGAACTGGTTGCGGCGTGGTGCGAACTGGTTGTGGAGTGGTGGGACCTGGTTGCAGAGTGGAGCGAACTGGTTGCGGAGCGGTGCGAACTGGTTGCGCAGTCGTGCGAACTGGTTGCGGCGTGGTGCGAACTGGTTGTGGAGTGGTGGGACCTGGTTGCAGAGTGGAGCGAACTGGTTGCGGAGCGGTGCGAACTGGTTGCGCAGTCGTGCGAACTGGTTGCGGCGTGGTGCGAACTGGTTGTGGAGTGGTGGGACCTGGTTGCAGAGTGGAGCGAACTGGTTGCGGAGCGGTGCGAACTGGTTGCGCAGTCGTGCGAACTGGTTGCGGCGTGGTGCGAACTGGTTGTGGAGTGGTGGGACCTGGTTGCAGAGTGGAGCGAACTGGTTGCGGAGCGGTGCGAACTGGTTGCGCAGTCGTGCGAACTGGTTGCGGCGTGGTGCGAACTGGTTGTGGAGTGGTGGGACCTGGTTGCAGAGTGGAGCGAACTGGTTGCGGAGCGGTGCGAACTGGTTGCGCAGTCGTGCGAACTGGTTGCGGCGTGGTGCGAACTGGTTGTGGAGTGGTGGGACCTGGTTGCAGAGTGGAGCGAACTGGTTGCGGAGCGGTGCGAACTGGTTGCGCAGTCGTGCGAACTGGTTGCGGCGTGGTGCGAACTGGTTGTGGAGTGGTGGGACCTGGTTGCAGAGTGGAGCGAACTGGTTGCGGAGCGGTGCGAACTGGTTGCGCAGTCGTGCGAACTGGTTGCGGCGTGGTGCGAACTGGTTGTGGAGTGGTGGGACCTGGTTGCAGAGTGGAGCGAACTGGTTGCGGAGCGGTGCGAACTGGTTGCGCAGTCGTGCGAACTGGTTGCGGCGTGGTGCGAACTGGTTGTGGAGTGGTGGGACCTGGTTGCAGAGTGGAGCGAACTGGTTGCGGAGCGGTGCGAACTGGTTGCGCAGTCGTGCGAACTGGTTGCGGCGTGGTGCGAACTGGTTGTGGAGTGGTGGGACCTGGTTGCAGAGTGGAGCGAACTGGTTGCGGAGCGGTGCGAACTGGTTGCGCAGTCGTGCGAACTGGTTGCGGCGTGGTGCGAACTGGTTGTGGAGTGGTGGGACCTGGTTGCAGAGTGGAGCGAACTGGTTGCGGAGCGGTGCGAACTGGTTGCGCAGTCGTGCGAACTGGTTGCGGCGTGGTGCGAACTGGTTGTGGAGTGGTGGGACCTGGTTGCAGAGTGGAGCGAACTGGTTGCGGAGCGGTGCGAACTGGTTGCGCAGTCGTGCGAACTGGTTGCGGCGTGGTGCGAACTGGTTGTGGAGTGGTGGGACCTGGTTGCAGAGTGGAGCGAACTGGTTGCGGAGCGGTGCGAACTGGTTGCGCAGTCGTGCGAACTGGTTGCGGCGTGGTGCGAACTGGTTGTGGAGTGGTGGGACCTGGTTGCAGAGTGGAGCGAACTGGTTGCGGAGCGGTGCGAACTGGTTGCGCAGTCGTGCGAACTGGTTGCGGCGTGGTGCGAACTGGTTGTGGAGTGGTGGGACCTGGTTGCAGAGTGGAGCGAACTGGTTGCGGAGCGGTGCGAACTGGTTGCGCAGTCGTGCGAACTGGTTGCGGCGTGGTGCGAACTGGTTGTGGAGTGGTGGGACCTGGTTGCAGAGTGGAGCGAACTGGTTGCGGAGCGGTGCGAACTGGTTGCGCAGTCGTGCGAACTGGTTGCGGCGTGGTGCGAACTGGTTGTGGAGTGGTGGGACCTGGTTGCAGAGTGGAGCGAACTGGTTGCGGAGCGGTGCGAACTGGTTGCGCAGTCGTGCGAACTGGTTGCGGCGTGGTGCGAACTGGTTGTGGAGTGGTGGGACCTGGTTGCAGAGTGGAGCGAACTGGTTGCGGAGCGGTGCGAACTGGTTGCGCAGTCGTGCGAACTGGTTGCGGCGTGGTGCGAACTGGTTGTGGAGTGGTGGGACCTGGTTGCAGAGTGGAGCGAACTGGTTGCGGAGCGGTGCGAACTGGTTGCGCAGTCGTGCGAACTGGTTGCGGCGTGGTGCGAACTGGTTGTGGAGTGGTGGGACCTGGTTGCAGAGTGGAGCGAACTGGTTGCGGAGCGGTGCGAACTGGTTGCGCAGTCGTGCGAACTGGTTGCGGCGTGGTGCGAACTGGTTGTGGAGTGGTGGGACCTGGTTGCAGAGTGGAGCGAACTGGTTGCGGAGCGGTGCGAACTGGTTGCGCAGTCGTGCGAACTGGTTGCGGCGTGGTGCGAACTGGTTGTGGAGTGGTGGGACCTGGTTGCAGAGTGGAGCGAACTGGTTGCGGAGCGGTGCGAACTGGTTGCGCAGTCGTGCGAACTGGTTGCGGCGTGGTGCGAACTGGTTGTGGAGTGGTGGGACCTGGTTGCAGAGTGGAGCGAACTGGTTGCGGAGCGGTGCGAACTGGTTGCGCAGTCGTGCGAACTGGTTGCGGCGTGGTGCGAACTGGTTGTGGAGTGGTGGGACCTGGTTGCAGAGTGGAGCGAACTGGTTGCGGAGCGGTGCGAACTGGTTGCGCAGTCGTGCGAACTGGTTGCGGCGTGGTGCGAACTGGTTGTGGAGTGGTGGGACCTGGTTGCAGAGTGGAGCGAACTGGTTGCGGAGCGGTGCGAACTGGTTGCGCAGTCGTGCGAACTGGTTGCGGCGTGGTGCGAACTGGTTGTGGAGTGGTGGGACCTGGTTGCAGAGTGGAGCGAACTGGTTGCGGAGCGGTGCGAACTGGTTGCGCAGTCGTGCGAACTGGTTGCGGCGTGGTGCGAACTGGTTGCCAAGTGGTGCGAACTAGTTGCGAAGTGGTGCAAACTGGTTGCGGAGTGGTGCAAACTGGTTGCGGAGTGGTGCGAACTGGTTGCAGAGTGGTGCGAACCGGTTGCAGAGTGGTGCGAACTGGCTACGGAGTGGTGCGAACTGGTTGAATAGTGGTGCGAACAGGTTGCCGAGGGGTGTGAACTGCTTGCGGAGTGGTGCGAACTGGTTGCGGAGTGGTGCGAACTGGATGCGGAGTGGTGCGAACTGGTTGCGGAGTTGTGAGAACTAGTTGCGGAGTGGTGCTAACTGGCTGCGGATTGGTGTGAACTGGTTACAGAGTGGTGCAAACTGGTAGTGGATCGGTGCAAACTGGTTGCGGAGTGGTGCGAACTAGTTGCGGAGTGGTGCGAACTGGTCGCGGAATGGTGCGAACAGGCTGCGGAGTGGTGCGAACTGGTTGCAGAGTGGAGCAAACTGGTTGCGGAGTGGTACGAACTGGTTGCGGAGTGGTACAAACTGGTTGCGGAGATGTGCGAACTGGTTGCTGAGTGGTGAGACCTGGTTGTAGAGTGGTGCAAGCTGGTTGCCGAAGCGGTCCAAACTGGTTGCGGAGTGGTGCGAACTGGTTGCAAGGTGGAGCGAACTGGTTGCGGAGTGGTGCGAACTGGTTGCGGAGTGGTGCAAACTGGTTGCCGAGTGGTGTGAACTGGTTGCGGAATGGTGCGAACTGGTTGCGGAGTGGTGAGAACTGGTTGCGGAGTGGTGCAAACTGGTTGCCGAGTTGTGCGAACTGGTTGCAGATTGGTGCGAGGCGGTTGCAGAGTTGTGCGAACTGGATGTGGAGTGGTGCGAACTGGTTGAGGAGTGGTGCAAACTGGTTACGGAGTGGTGCGAACTGGTTGCGGAGTGGTGCGAACTGTCTGCGGAGTGGTGCGAACGGGTTGCGGAGTGGTGCGACCTGGTTGCGGAGTGGGGCGAACTGGTTGCAGAGTGGTGCGAACTGGCTGCGGAGTGGTGCGACCTGGTTGCGGAGTGGGGCGAACTGGTTGCAGAGTGGTGCGAACTGGCTGCGGAGTGGTGCGACCTGGTTGCGGAGTGGGGCGAACTGGTTGCAGAGTGGTGCGAACTGGCTGCGGAGTGGTGCGACCTGGTTGCGGAGTGGGGCGAACTGGTTGCAGAGTGGTGCGAACTGGCTGCGGAGTGGTGCGACCTGGTTGCGGAGTGGGGCGAACTGGTTGCAGAGTGGTGCGAACTGGCTGCGGAGTGGTGCGACCTGGTTGCGGAGTGGGGCGAACTGGTTGCAGAGTGGTGCGAACTGGCTGCGGAGTGGTGCGACCTGGTTGCGGAGTGGGGCGAACTGGTTGCAGAGTGGTGCGAACTGGCTGCGGAGTGGTGCGACCTGGTTGCGGAGTGGGGCGAACTGGTTGCAGAGTGGTGCGAACTGGCTGCGGAGTGGTGCGACCTGGTTGCGGAGTGGGGCGAACTGGTTGCAGAGTGGTGCGAACTGGCTGCGGAGTGGTGCGACCTGGTTGCGGAGTGGGGCGAACTGGTTGCAGAGTGGTGCGAACTGGCTGCGGAGTGGTGCGACCTGGTTGCGGAGTGGGGCGAACTGGTTGCAGAGTGGTGCGAACTGGCTGCGGAGTGGTGCGACCTGGTTGCGGAGTGGGGCGAACTGGTTGCAGAGTGGTGCGAACTGGCTGCGGAGTGGTGCGACCTGGTTGCGGAGTGGGGCGAACTGGTTGCAGAGTGGTGCGAACTGGCTGCGGAGTGGTGCGACCTGGTTGCGGAGTGGGGCGAACTGGTTGCAGAGTGGTGCGAACTGGCTGCGGAGTGGTGCGACCTGGTTGCGGAGTGGGGCGAACTGGTTGCAGAGTGGTGCGAACTGGCTGCGGAGTGGTGCGACCTGGTTGCGGAGTGGGGCGAACTGGTTGCAGAGTGGTGCGAACTGGCTGCGGAGTGGTGCGACCTGGTTGCGGAGTGGGGCGAACTGGTTGCAGAGTGGTGCGAACTGGCTGCGGAGTGGTGCGACCTGGTTGCGGAGTGGGGCGAACTGGTTGCAGAGTGGTGCGAACTGGCTGCGGAGTGGTGCGACCTGGTTGCGGAGTGGGGCGAACTGGTTGCAGAGTGGTGCGAACTGGCTGCGGAGTGGTGCGACCTGGTTGCGGAGTGGGGCGAACTGGTTGCAGAGTGGTGCGAACTGGCTGCGGAGTGGTGCGACCTGGTTGCGGAGTGGGGCGAACTGGTTGCAGAGTGGTGCGAACTGGCTGCGGAGTGGTGCGACCTGGTTGCGGAGTGGGGCGAACTGGTTGCAGAGTGGTGCGAACTGGCTGCGGAGTGGTGCGACCTGGTTGCGGAGTGGGGCGAACTGGTTGCAGAGTGGTGCGAACTGGCTGCGGAGTGGTGCGACCTGGTTGCGGAGTGGGGCGAACTGGTTGCAGAGTGGTGCGAACTGGCTGCGGAGTGGTGCGACCTGGTTGCGGAGTGGGGCGAACTGGTTGCAGAGTGGTGCGAACTGGCTGCGGAGTGGTGCGACCTGGTTGCGGAGTGGGGCGAACTGGTTGCAGAGTGGTGCGAACTGGCTGCGGAGTGGTGCGACCTGGTTGCGGAGTGGGGCGAACTGGTTGCAGAGTGGTGCGAACTGGCTGCGGAGTGGTGCGACCTGGTTGCGGAGTGGGGCGAACTGGTTGCAGAGTGGTGCGAACTGGCTGCGGAGTGGTGCGACCTGGTTGCGGAGTGGGGCGAACTGGTTGCAGAGTGGTGCGAACTGGCTGCGGAGTGGTGCGACCTGGTTGCGGAGTGGGGCGAACTGGTTGCAGAGTGGTGCGAACTGGCTGCGGAGTGGTGCGACCTGGTTGCGGAGTGGGGCGAACTGGTTGCAGAGTGGTGCGAACTGGCTGCGGAGTGGTGCGACCTGGTTGCGGAGTGGGGCGAACTGGTTGCAGAGTGGTGCGAACTGGCTGCGGAGTGGTGCGACCTGGTTGCGGAGTGGGGCGAACTGGTTGCAGAGTGGTGCGAACTGGCTGCGGAGTGGTGCGACCTGGTTGCGGAGTGGGGCGAACTGGTTGCAGAGTGGTGCGAACTGGCTGCGGAGTGGTGCGACCTGGTTGCGGAGTGGGGCGAACTGGTTGCAGAGTGGTGCGAACTGGCTGCGGAGTGGTGCGACCTGGTTGCGGAGTGGGGCGAACTGGTTGCAGAGTGGTGCGAACTGGCTGCGGAGTGGTGCGACCTGGTTGCGGAGTGGGGCGAACTGGTTGCAGAGTGGTGCGAACTGGCTGCGGAGTGGTGCGACCTGGTTGCGGAGTGGGGCGAACTGGTTGCAGAGTGGTGCGAACTGGCTGCGGAGTGGTGCGACCTGGTTGCGGAGTGGGGCGAACTGGTTGCAGAGTGGTGCGAACTGGCTGCGGAGTGGTGCGACCTGGTTGCGGAGTGGGGCGAACTGGTTGCAGAGTGGTGCGAACTGGCTGCGGAGTGGTGCGACCTGGTTGCGGAGTGGGGCGAACTGGTTGCAGAGTGGTGCGAACTGGCTGCGGAGTGGTGCGACCTGGTTGCGGAGTGGGGCGAACTGGTTGCAGAGTGGTGCGAACTGGCTGCGGAGTGGTGCGACCTGGTTGCGGAGTGGGGCGAACTGGTTGCAGAGTGGTGCGAACTGGCTGCGGAGTGGTGCGACCTGGTTGCGGAGTGGGGCGAACTGGTTGCAGAGTGGTGCGAACTGGCTGCGGAGTGGTGCGACCTGGTTGCGGAGTGGGGCGAACTGGTTGCAGAGTGGTGCGAACTGGCTGCGGAGTGGTGCGACCTGGTTGCGGAGTGGGGCGAACTGGTTGCAGAGTGGTGCGAACTGGCTGCGGAGTGGTGCGACCTGGTTGCGGAGTGGGGCGAACTGGTTGCAGAGTGGTGCGAACTGGCTGCGGAGTGGTGCGACCTGGTTGCGGAGTGGGGCGAACTGGTTGCAGAGTGGTGCGAACTGGCTGCGGAGTGGTGCGACCTGGTTGCGGAGTGGGGCGAACTGGTTGCAGAGTGGTGCGAACTGGCTGCGGAGTGGTGCGACCTGGTTGCGGAGTGGGGCGAACTGGTTGCAGAGTGGTGCGAACTGGCTGCGGAGTGGTGCGACCTGGTTGCGGAGTGGGGCGAACTGGTTGCAGAGTGGTGCGAACTGGCTGCGGAGTGGTGCGACCTGGTTGCGGAGTGGGGCGAACTGGTTGCAGAGTGGTGCGAACTGGCTGCGGAGTGGTGCGACCTGGTTGCGGAGTGGGGCGAACTGGTTGCAGAGTGGTGCGAACTGGCTGCGGAGTGGTGCGACCTGGTTGCGGAGTGGGGCGAACTGGTTGCAGAGTGGTGCGAACTGGCTGCGGAGTGGTGCGACCTGGTTGCGGAGTGGGGCGAACTGGTTGCAGAGTGGTGCGAACTGGCTGCGGAGTGGTGCGACCTGGTTGCGGAGTGGGGCGAACTGGTTGCAGAGTGGTGCGAACTGGCTGCGGAGTGGTGCGACCTGGTTGCGGAGTGGGGCGAACTGGTTGCAGAGTGGTGCGAACTGGCTGCGGAGTGGTGCGACCTGGTTGCGGAGTGGGGCGAACTGGTTGCAGAGTGGTGCGAACTGGCTGCGGAGTGGTGCGACCTGGTTGCGGAGTGGGGCGAACTGGTTGCAGAGTGGTGCGAACTGGCTGCGGAGTGGTGCGAACTGGTTACGGAGTGGTGCGAACTGGTTGCGGATTGTGCGAACTGGTTAAGGAGTGGTGCGAACTGGTTGCGGAGTCGTGCAAACTGGTTGCGGATTGGTGCAAACTGGTTGCAGAGTGGTGGGAACTGGTTGCGGAGTGGTGCGTACTGGTTGCGGAGTGGTGCGAACCGGTTGCGGAGTGGTGCGAACTGGTTGCGGAGTGGTGCGAGCTGGTTGGAGAGTGGTGCAAACTGGTTGCGGAGTGGTACGAACTGGTTGCGGAGTTGTGGGAACTGGTTGCAGAGTGGTGCGAACCGGTTGCAGAGTGGTGCGAACTGGATGCGGAGTGGTTCGAACTGGTTGAGGAGTGGTGCGAACTGGTTGCGGAGGTTTAGAAGTGCTTGCGGAATGGTGTGAACTGGTTGCGGAGTGGTGCGAACTGGTTGCGGAGTTGTGATAACTGGTTGCGGAGTGGTGCAAACTGCTTGCGGAGTGGTCAGACCTGAATGCAGAGTGGTGCAAGCTGGTTGCGGAAGCGGTGAAAACTGGTTGCAAAGTGGTGCGAACTGGTTGCAAAGTGGTGCGAACTGGTTGCCGAGTGGTGCGAACTGGTTGCCTAGTGGAGCGAACTGGTTTCGGAGTGGTGCGAACTGGTTGCGGAGTGGTGGGAACTGGTTGCAGAGTGGTGCGAACTGGTTGCATAATGGTGCGAACTGGTTGCGGAGTGGTGCGAACTGGTTGCGGAATGGTACGCATTGGTTGCGGTTTGGTGTGAACTGGTTGCGGAGTGGTGCGAACTGGTTACGGAGTGGTGCGAACTAGTTGCAGAGTGGTGTGAACTTGTTGTGGCGTGGTGCGAACTGGTTGCGGGGTGGTGCGACCTGGTTGAGGAGTGGTGCGAACTGGTTGCAGAGTGGTGCAAACTGGTTTCAGAGTGGTGCGAACTTGTTGCGGATGGTGCAAGGTGGTCAAGCAGTGCTGCGAACTGGCTGCGGAGTGGTGGGAACTGGTTGCGAAGTGGTGCGAACAGGTTGCGGAGTGGTGCAAACTGGTTGAAGAGTGATGCGAACTGGTTGCGGAGTGGTGCGAACTGGTTGGGGAGTGGTGCAAACTGGTTGCAAAGTGGTGCGGACTGGTTGCGGAGTGTTGGGAACCGGTTGCGGAGTGGTGCGAACTGGTTGCGGAGTGGTGCGAACTGGTTGCGGAGTGGTGCGAATTAGTTGCGGAGTGGTGCGTGCTGGTTGCGGAGAGGTGCGAACTGGTTACGGAGTGGTGCGAACTGGTTGCGGAGTGGTGCGAATTAGTTGCGGAGTGGTGCGTGCTGGTTGCGGAGAGGTGCGAACTGGTTACGGAGTGGTGCGAACTGGTTGCGGAGTGGTGCCAACCGGTTGGGGAGTGGTACGAACTGGTTACCGAGTGGTGCAAACTGGTTGCGGAGTGGTGCCAACTGGTTGCGGAGTGGTGCGACGTGTTTGTAGAAGGGTGCGACCTGGTTGCGAAGTGGTGCGACTTGGTTGCGGAGTGGTGCAAACTGGTTGCAGAGTGAAACCAACTGATTGTGGAGTGGTGCGAACTGGTTGCATAGTGGTGCGACTTGGGTGCAGAGTGGTGCAAGCTGGTTGCGGAGTGATGCAAACTGGTTGCGGAGTGGTGCGGACTGGTTGCAAAGTGGTGCGAACTGGTTGCGGAGTGGTGCGAACTGGTTATGGAGTGGTGCAAACCGGTTGCAGAGTGGTGCGAACTGGTTGCGGAGTGGTGCGAACTTGTTGGAGAGTGGTCCAACTGGTTGCCGAGTGGTGCAAACTGGGTGCGGAGTGGTGCGAATCAGTTGCGGAGTGGTGGGACTTGGTTGAGGAGTGGTGCAAACTGGTTGCGGAGTGGTGCGAACTGGTTGCAGAGTTGTACGAGTTGGTTGCGGAGTGGTGCGAATCAGTTGCGGAGTGGTGGGACTTGGTTGAGGAGTGGTGCAAACTGGTTGCGGAGTGGTGCGAACTGGTTGCAGAGTTGTACGAGTTGGTTGCGGAGTGGTGCAAACTGGTTGCGGAGTGGTGCGAACTAGTTGCTAAGTGGTGTGAACTGGGTTCGGAGTGGTACGAACTGGTTGAGGAGTGGTGCGAACTGGTTACGGAGTGATGCGAACTGGTTGCGGAGTGGTGCGAACTGTCTGCGGAGTGGTGCGAACAGGTTACGGGGTTGTGAGAACAGGTTGCGTATTTGTGCGAACTGGTTGCGGACTGGTGCGAACTGGTTACCGAGTGGTGCAAACTGGTTGCGGATTGGTGCAAACTGGTTGCGGATTGGTGCGAACTAGTTGCGGAGTGGTGCAAACTGGTCGCGGAGTGGTGCGAACTGGCTGCGGAATGGTGAAATCTGGTTACGGAGTGGTGCGAACGGGTTGCGCAGGGGTGCGAACTGGTTGCGGAGTGTTGCGAACTGGTTGCGAACTGGTGTGAACTGGTTGCGGAGTGGTGTAAACTGTTTGCGGAGTGGTGCGAACTGGTTGCGGAGTGGTGCGAACTGGTTGCGGAGTGGTGCGGACTGGTTGCGGAGTGGTGCGAACTGGTTGCAGAGTGGTGCGAACTGGTTGCGGAGTGGTGCAAACTGGTTGCGGAGTGGTGCGAACTGGTTGCGGAGTGGTGCGAACTGGTTGCAGAGTGGTGCGAACTGGTTGCGGAGTGGTGCCAACTGGTTGCCGAGTGGTACGAACTGGTTGCGGATGATGCGAGCTGGTTGCGGAATGGTGCAAACTGGCTGCGGAGTGTTGGGAACTGCTTGCGAAGTGGTGCGAACAGGTTGCGGAGTGGTGCAAACTGGTTGCAGAGTGATGCAAACTGGTTGCGGAGTGGTGCAAACTGGTTGGGGGGTGGTGCAAACTGGTTGCAGAGTGGTCTGAACTGGTTGCGGAGTGGTGTGAACAGGTTGCAGAGTGGTCCGAACTGCTTGCGGAGTGGTGCGAACTGGTTGCAGAGAGGTGTGAATTGGTTGCAGAGTGGTGCGAACTGGTTGCGGAGTGGTGCGAACTGGTTACGGAGTGGTGCGAACTGGTTGCGGAGTGGTGCCAACTGGTTTCGGAGTGGTGTGAGCTGGTTACGGAGTGGTGCAAACTGGTTGCGGAGTGGTGCGAACTGGTTGCAGAGTGGTGCGAACTGGTTGCGGAGTGGTGCAAACTGGTTGCAGAGTGATGCGAACTGGTTGCGGAGTGGTGCGAACTGGTTGCGAAGTGGTGCAATCTGGTCGCAGAGTGGTGCGAACTGGTTGCGGAGTGGTGCAAACTGGTTGCAGAGTGATGCGAACTGGTTGCGGAGTGGTGCGAACTGGTTGCGAAGTGGTGCAATCTGGTCGCAGAGTGGTGCGAACTGGTTGCGGAGTGGTGCAAACTGGTTGCAGAGTGATGCGAACTGGTTGCGGAGTGGTGCGAACTGGTTGCGAAGTGGTGCAATCTGGTCGCAGAGTGGTGCGAACTGGTTGCGGAGTGGTGCAAACTGGTTGCAGAGTGATGCGAACTGGTTGCGGAGTGGTGCGAACTGGTTGCGAAGTGGTGCAATCTGGTCGCAGAGTGGTGCGAACTGGTTGCGGAGTGGTGCAAACTGGTTGCAGAGTGATGCGAACTGGTTGCGGAGTGGTGCGAACTGGTTGCGAAGTGGTGCAATCTGGTCGCAGAGTGGTGCGAACTGGTTGCGGAGTGGTGCAAACTGGTTGCAGAGTGATGCGAACTGGTTGCGGAGTGGTGCGAACTGGTTGCGAAGTGGTGCAATCTGGTCGCAGAGTGGTGCGAACTGGTTGCGGAGTGGTGCAAACTGGTTGCAGAGTGATGCGAACTGGTTGCGGAGTGGTGCGAACTGGTTGCGAAGTGGTGCAATCTGGTCGCAGAGTGGTGCGAACTGGTTGCGGAGTGGTGCAAACTGGTTGCAGAGTGATGCGAACTGGTTGCGGAGTGGTGCGAACTGGTTGCGAAGTGGTGCAATCTGGTCGCAGAGTGGTGCGAACTGGTTGCGGAGTGGTGCAAACTGGTTGCAGAGTGATGCGAACTGGTTGCGGAGTGGTGCGAACTGGTTGCGAAGTGGTGCAATCTGGTCGCAGAGTGGTGCGAACTGGTTGCGGAGTGGTGCAAACTGGTTGCAGAGTGATGCGAACTGGTTGCGGAGTGGTGCGAACTGGTTGCGAAGTGGTGCAATCTGGTCGCAGAGTGGTGCGAACTGGTTGCGGAGTGGTGCAAACTGGTTGCAGAGTGATGCGAACTGGTTGCGGAGTGGTGCGAACTGGTTGCGAAGTGGTGCAATCTGGTCGCAGAGTGGTGCGAACTGGTTGCGGAGTGGTGCAAATTGGATGCAGAGTGGTGCAAACTGGTTGCGGAGTGGTGCGAACTGGTTGCGGAGTGATGCGAATTGGTTGTGGAGTGGTGCGAGCTGGTTGCGGAGTGGTGCAAACTGGTTACGGAGTGGTGCAAACTGGTTGCAGAGTGGTGCCAACTGGTTGCGGAGTGGTGCAAACTGATTACGGATTGGTGCAAACTGGTTGCGGACTGGTGCCAACTGGTTGCGGAGTGGTGGGAAATGGTTGCAGAAGGGTGCGAACTGGTTGCGAAGTGGTGCGAAGTGGTTGCGGAGTGGTGCAAACTGGTTGCAGAGTAGAACGAACAGGTTGCGGAGTGGTGCGAACTGGTTGCGTAGTGGTGCGACTTGGTTGCAGAGTGGTGCAAGCTGGTTGCGGAGTGGTGCAAACTGGTTGCGAAGTGGTGCGAACTGGTTGCGGAGTGGTGCGAACTGGTTACGGAGTGGTGCAAACTGGTTGCGGAGTGGTGCAAACTGGTTGCGGAGTGATGCGAACTGGTTGGAGAGTGGTTGAACTGGTTGCTGAGTGGTGCAAACTGGTTGCGGAGTGGTGCGAATCTGTTGCGGAGTGGTGCGAACTGCTTGAGGAGTGGTGCAAACTGGTTGCAAAGTGGTGCGAACTGGTTGTGGAGTTGTGCGAGTTGGTTGCAAAGTGGTGCGAACTGGTTGCAGAGTGGTGCGAACTAGTTGCTAAGTGGTGCGAACTGGTTGCGGAGTGGTACAAACGGGTTGCGGAGTGGTGCGAACTGGTTGCGGAGTGGTGCAAACTGGTTGCGGAGTGGTGCGAACTGGGTGGGGAGTGGTGCAAACTGGTTGCGGATGGTGCGAAGTGGTTGCGGAGTGGTGCAAACGGGTTGCGGAGTGGTGCGAACTGGTTGCGGAGTGGTGCAAACTGGTTGCGGAGTGGTGCGAACTGGTTGCGGAGTGGTGCGAACTGGTTGCGGAGTGGTGCAAACTGGTTACGGAGTGGTGCGAACTGGTTGTGGAGCGGTGTGAACTGGTTACGGAGTGGTACGAACAGGTTGCGGAGTGGTGTTAACTGGTTGCGGAGTGATACGAACTGGTTGCGGAGTGGTTTACCACTCCGCAACCAGTTCGTACCACTCCACACTCAGTTCGCACCACTGCGCAGCCAATTCGCACCACTCTGGAACCATTTCGCACCACTCCGCAACCAGTTCGCACCACTCAGCAACCAGTTCGCACCACTCCGCAACCAGTTCGCACCACTCCACACTCAGTTCGCACCAGTCCGCAGCCAGTTGGCACCATTTCGCAACCAGTTTGCACCACTCCGCAACCAGTTTGCACCACTCCGCAACCAGCTCCAACCACTCCGCAACCAGGCTGCACCACTCCGCAACCAGTTCGCACAACTC
>SZWC01033864.1:0-19030 GCA_023375785.1 Penium margaritaceum | reverse complement strand
TCTAGTAGGAGGGAAGGTGTCCAGAAGACCAAGACACCTCTAGATGCCTTGTAGGACAAGTCACCCCTTCTAGAAGGTGTGCCACCTTCCTCGACCCTCACCTGGCCTTCTAGAAACTTAAAGAGGACCTCTAGAGGTTGAGCTAGCTTCCTGGCATCTATTTTCCACCTCCCTTGAGACAGGGCAGAATTTCATCTTGTGGGACTTGAACCCGGGCCCTTGCCTCTAGAGGTGGACAGCATTAACCACTAAGCCACTAAGGCTTGTCGTTTTGGTGTTCCTTTTTGGAGTCACTCCTGCCATGGTGAGGAGTATCATTCCAACACTTTCTATGGCTTGCTCCACCTTTCTCTGGCTTGCTCCACCTTTCTTTGGCCTTCACAACCTTTCCCTTGCTTGCTCCACCTTTCCCTGCATTGCTCCACCCTTCTCTGGCTTGCTTCACCTTTCTTTGGATTGCTCCACCTTTCTCTCCCTTGCTCCACCTTTCTCTGGCTTGCTTCACATTTCTCTGGCTTGCTCCATCGTTCTCTAACTTGCTCCAGTGATCTCTTGCTTGCTCCACTATTCCTTGGCTTTTTCCACTGTTCTCTTGCTTGCTCCACCTTTATCCGGCTTGCTTACCTTTGTCTGGCTTGCTCCACCTTTCCTTCGCTTGCTCCACCTTTCTCTAGCTTACTCCACCTTTCCCTGGCTTGCTCCAACGTTCTCTGGCTTGCTCCATCTTTCTCTAACTTGCTGCACCACTCTCTTGCTTGCCCCATCTTTCTCTTGCTTCCTCCACCTTTACCTTTCTTGCTCAACTTTTCTCTGGCTTGCTCCACCTTTGTCTGGCTTGCTCCACCTTTCTCTGGCTTACTCCACCTCTCTATGGTTGCGCCACCGTTCTCTGGCTTACACCATCTTTCTCTGGCTTGCTCCACCGTTATCTGGCTTGCTCCACCTTTCCGTGGCTTGCATCACCTTTCTCTAGCTTGCTTGACCGTTCTCTGACTTACTCCAGTGTTCTTTTACTTGCTCCACGTTTATCTGGCTTGCTCAACCTTTCTCTGGTTTGCTCCACCTTTCTCTGGCTTGCTCCACCATTCTCCAACTTGCTCCACCATTCTCTGGCTTGCTCCACCTTTCCGTGGCTTGCTCCACCTTTCTCTGGCTTCCTTTACCTTTCCATGGCTTGCTCTTTCTTTATCTGGTTTTCTCCACCTTTCTCTAGCCTGCTCCATTTTTCTCCGGCTTACTCCACCAATCTCTGGCTTGCTCTACCTTTTTCTGGTTTGCTCCACCTTTCCGAGGCTTGCTTCACCTTTCTCTGTCCTGATCCACCTTTCTTTGGCCTGCTACACCGTTCTCTGGCTTGCTCTACCGTTCTTTGGCTTGCTCCACTTTTCCCTGGATTGCTCCACCTTTTTCTAGCTTACTCTGCCTTTTCCCTGGCTTCCTGGACCTTTCGCTGGCCTTACTGCAATTTTCTTTGCCTTGCTCCACCTTTCCCTTGCTTGCTCCACCGTTCACTGGCTTGCTCAACCTTTCTCTGGCCTGCTCCACCGTTCTCTCGTATGCTCCACCGTTCTCTGGCTTGCTCCACGTGTCCCTGGCCTGCTCCACCTTTC
Organism: Penium margaritaceum; assembly: GCA_023375785.1. Taxonomy (NCBI): domain Eukaryota; kingdom Viridiplantae; phylum Streptophyta; class Zygnematophyceae; order Desmidiales; family Peniaceae; genus Penium; species Penium margaritaceum. The sequence continues at coordinate 17,420 of SZWC01033864.1, read as the reverse complement.
TCTTGCTTGCTCCACCTTCCCCTGCTGGCTCTACCTTTCTCTGGCTTGCTCCACCATTCCCAGGCTTGCTCCACCTTTCTCTGGCTTTCTCCACCTTTCTCTTACTTGCTCCACCTTTCTCTGTCTTGTTCCACCTTTCTCTGGCTTGCTCCACCTTTCCCTGGCTTGCTCCACCTTTCTTTGTCTTGCTCCACCATTCTCTGTCTTGGTCTACCGTTCCATGGCGTACTCCAACATTCCCGGGCTTGATCCAGCTTTCTCTTGCTTGCTCCACCTTTCCGTGGCTTGCTCCACCTTTCTTTGTCTTTCTCCACCTTGCCCTCGCTTGCTCCACCTTTCTCTTGGTTGCTCAACCGTTCTGTGGCTTGCTCCACCTTTCTCTGGCTTGCTTTACCTTTCTCTGGTTTGCTCCACCCTTTTCTGGCTTGCTCCACCTGTCTCTGGCTTGCTCTACCTTTCTCTGGCTTGATCCACCCTTCCCTGGCTTGTTCCACCGTTTTCTTACTTACTCCACCTTTTTCTGGTTTGCTTCATCTTTCTCTGGCTTGCTCCACCATACCCTGTCTTTCTCCACCATTCTCTGGCTTGCCCTACCTTTCCTTGGCTTGCTCTATCTTTCTCTGGCTTGCTCCACCTTTCTCTGGCTTTCTCTACCTTTATCTGGCTTGCTCCACCTTTCTCTTGCTTGCCCCACCTTTCTCTGGTGTGCTCCACCAATCTCTGGCTTGCTCCGCCTTTCTCTGGCTTGCTCCACTTTTCTCTGGCTTGCTCCACCTTTCTCTGGCCTGCTCGACCTTTTTTTGGCCTGCTACACCGCTCTCTGGGTTGCTCCACCGTTCTTCTCCTTGCTCTTCCTTTCCCTGGCTTGCTGCACTTTTCTCTGGCTTGCGCCACCTTTCCCTGGCTTGCTCCACCGTTCTCTGGCTTGCTTTACCTTTCTCTGGCTTGCTCCACCTTTCCCTGGCTGTCTGCACCTTCCTCTGAATTGCTCCACCTTTCTCTGGCTTGCTCCAACTTTCTCTGGCTTGCTCCACCTTTTTTTGGCCTTTTCCACCTTTCCCTGGCTTGCTCCACCTTTCTCTGGATTGCTCGACCGCTCTCTGGCTTGCTCCGCCATTCCTTGGCTTGTTCCAACATTCCCTGGCTTGTTCCACCGTTCTCTAGCTTGCTCCACCTTTATGAGGCTTGCTCCACCTTTCTCTGGCTTTCTCCACCTTTCCCTGGCTTGCTCCACCTTTCTTTGGCTTTCTCGGCCGTTTTCTAGCTTGCTCCACCTTTCTTTGGCTTGCTCCACCTTTCTCTGGCTTGCTCCACCGATCTCTGGCTTGCTCCTCCTTTCTCTGGCTTGCTCCATCTTTCTCTGTCTTGCTTTACCTATCTCTGGCTTGCTCCTCCTTTCCCTGGCTTATTGCATCACCCTCTGCCTTGCGCCTACTTTTTCTGGCTTGCTTCCCCGTTCTCTTGCTTGCTCCACGATTCCCTGGCTTGCTCCCCCTTTCTTTGGTTTGCTCCACTTTTCTTTGGCTTCCACTACCTTTTTTCTGGCTTGCTCCACCTTTCTCTGGCTTGTTCTACAGTTCTCTGGCTTGCTCCACCAATTTCTGGCTTGCTCTGTCTTTCTCTTGCTTGCTCGACCTTTCTCTTGCTTGCTCCAACTTTCTCTGGCCTGCTTCACCTTTTTTTGGCCTGCTACCCCATTCTCTGACTTGCTCCACCGTTCTCTGGCTTGCTCCACCTTTCCCTGGTTTCTTTCACCTTTTTCTGGCTTGCTCCACCTTTCTCTGGCTTGCTCTACCTTCCTCTGGCCTGCTCCAACATTCTCTATGTCAATGCGGTGGATAGCAACAGTCTAGGAAATGGGTCCCGACATGGGAGGCCGCCAACCGCTCTGGGTATTGCAACCGGGATAACATTTTACCCTGAAACGAGGGATTCACACTTTATGTTTGTTTGGTTTGCAACCTCACGAAGTCTGCATGTTGGTCTTTAGTGTCTATCTTTGGTCCGACACTCTGTGAGGAGTCTCAAAGGCAAGAACTGTGAATGGATGCATGCAAGGTACACGCTTTTATACTTGCAGACCCTTGCTAAAGCTTGTGCTTGTAGTGGCTCCACTGGAGCCTATCTCAACCTTCATTCCTATTTGGCGTGTCCTTAGACCGCCAAGTGTCATCCTCAAGGCAGGCTCTAGTAAGCTTCCTAGAAGCTTCCTGTCCCAGTTTGAGCCACAAAGAAAATTGCGGCCGACGTGGGATTTGAATCTGCGACCTCTCGTTTGAGACTCCAGTGCCTATTCAACCACGCCAAAAAGGTATGGTTCCTATGATGAGCCACACGGGACATACCCATTATGGAAAGTGAATTCCTCGCCCATCTCATAATAGACCATGGAGACATACTCCATAGAGCAGTGCATGCCTTGTCTGTATGTGTAGCGAGCCAGCTAGGCAGTGGACAAGGTGCATACTATTTCAACAAATCTCTCCCTTGCACCTGTGTCCATCTGTCACTTACTGGACTCCATCAATGCCTTGGGGCTCACCCTTCCTCTGCTGCACTCCTCATGTTGAATCCACGAATGCCTGCATAGTGCAAGTTCCACCGGCTTGGTCATGCAGTCAACAAGCATGCTCTTCATTCCGCAGTGCTGCAAGTCCATCATGTTCTTCACAACCAGGTCACGTGAGCAGCGGTAGCGTATGTCAATGTGCTTTGTGGACCGGGAGATGATCTCGTCCTTAGCCACTAAGATGGCGCTTATGTTGTCCACGTGTACGACCGTGACGTCCTTCTGTGGGACTGTCATTTTGTTAAGTAGGCTGCGCAGCCACTAAGTATCCTTGCACAATTCTGATAAAGCAACGTACTCTACCTCAGCGATGGACACGAAAATACAATCATGCTTCCAGGTGGCCCATGCGATGGCAGCGCCATTCAAGATGCACACGCATCCAGAGGTGGGTTTTTTGTCGTCGAGATATCCTCCCCAGTGAGCGTCGGTGTAGCACTTTAGGCAAAGGGGTTCTGTTCCTTCTTGGCCTCCAAGGACGAGGCCCATGTGATGTGTCTTTTACAGGTAGTGCAAGATGCGCTTGACTGTCTACCAATGTTGTCGCCCAGGGTTGGCCACGAATCTGCTCACTTTTCCCACAACATAGCAGATGTCCAAACGAGTCCCTATCATTGCGTACATGATGCTACCCACGGCAGACTGGTAGGGGATGTCTTGCATCTCCCTTTGTTCTGCTTTATTGCTTAGCAACATGGAGGCCTTCAGCTTTGTATCGGTTGTCATTGGGGTGCTGACAAATTTGCAGTCTTCCATGTTGTAGCGGTTCAGTACCTCACCAATGTATTTAGTTTGGCTGAGTTTGATAGTGCCCGCTACTCGGTTGCGGTGGATGGCGATCCCGAGGTAGTGCTTGAGTGGACCCATGTCCTTCATTTTGAACCTTTTGCTGAGGACAGACTTCAGCTCATCGAACAGCTCCACCAAAAATGAGCAGATGATCAGATCATCCACATACAGTGCAACCAGCATCAACCCACTCCCATCATCGTGCACGTAAATGCTCCGGTCATTCTTGCAATGCGCGAATGAGAGACAGGTCATGAAACCGTCCATCTCTTTGTATCACATACTTGGGGCCTGTTTCAACCCGTAGAGCACTTTCACCAACTTGCACACCTTACCCTTGGGAGCTTTGACACCTTCGGGCACCTCCACCAGCACTTCCTTGTCAAGCTTCCCATAAAGAAAAGTTGTCTTGACGTCCATCTGGTGTATCTCTAGGTTCTTTGCGACTGCAATGCCAAGGAGAGAGCGGATGGAGGCAAACGTCACGACAGGCGCGAACATCTCATCGTACTCGGAGCCCGGGTGTTGAGAGAACCCCTTAGCCACTACCCTTGCCTTGAACTTGTCAATACTGCCATCTTGCTTCTTCTTCACTCGGAGGACCCACTTGGATCCCACCACGTGGGCCTTGTTGGGTCTATCCACCAGCACCCACGTGCCGTTCTCGGCAATGGACGCAAGCTTGCTGTCCATTGCCTCTTTCCACTTGGCCGCATCTGGGCCATTCATTGCCTCCGCCACTGTGGATGGCTCTCCCTGAGCCATGCACGACCAGCTAAGGCCTGTCCTGTCATCCTCATACTGCAAAGGTGCTCTCTTTGACTGCAAAGTGTGCTGGGGTACTGGTGCAACTTTTTGCTTTGGTGCTGGTGCTTCCACGGGTGGTGGTTTGTCGTCGTCTTTGTCGTCGTCAAAAGAGTCGTCAGACTCCAAGTAAGACTCTGAAGCCTCGGATGCCTCGGTATCCACGTCTATGTCAGATGTTGTGTCATCCTCCGTAGCTACTCTCCCATTTCCATCACCTGCTGGCAAAGCAAGTCAGTTGTCGGGTGCTTGGTCTCTGGACTCAAGCAACACTATCCACTCTCCCGCTTTGGGAGCAAGGTTCGGATCCAGCACCTCTACCTCTTTTAAGGGTGCGTTCGTCAAACACAATGTCGCGGCTCCTCACAAGCTTGCGTACTGCCTGGTCCCAAAGCTGAAAGGCTTTGTGTAATGTGTCATACCCAACCATGACGCACTTCCTGGAACGTGCGTCAAGCTTGCCTCCACCTTCTCCCGACTATATCTTCACCCATTCAGTTGACCCAAACACCGTAAGATGAGATGTGTTGGGTTTCTGTCTCAACCATACTTCCTGTGGGGTCTTCAGCTGCTTGTCCTACTCTTTTCCACGCTTTCGCAAGGCGGTCGCTGGTGTGAGGTTCAAGAGGTAACAGGCCGTTCTTGGTGCTTCAGCAAAAAAATTAAACAGGATCTTGGCATTAAAGAGCATGCTCCGTACCATACCAAGAAGGGTCTGGTTCATCCTCTCGGCCACCCCGTTGTTTTGGGGGTTGTAGGGGGTGGTTTGCGCGTAGCGGATGCCATGATGTTTGAGCCAAGGCTTGCATGCCTCGTATTCACTATTGTTTTCACTTCGGAGCATCTTAACTTTCTTGGACGTTTGCCACTACACCATGGCGACGAAGTCAAGGAGCTTCTCCTTGACCTCTTCCTTTGTTTGGAGGAATTAGATCCACAACTTGCGGCTGTGGTTGTCAATGACGGTTAGAAAGTCATTACTTCCTCCATTGGACGGTGTGCGGAAAGGTCCACACACATCACTGTGTATGAGTTCCAAGACACGCTCTGCTCGTTGATCTCCTCTCCCAAACGGCTTCTTCTTTGCCTTTGCTTGAAGGCATGGCTCACACGATGTACACCCTTTGCCATGCTTCATGGTACTCCCTTCCATTCCGCAGAATACCTCTTGCTTCTGCATCTTTTGCACCGTGCTGTTGGCCACGTTGCAAAATTGCTGGTGCCACAGCTCAGCATCAGTGTCCTTGGTTGATGTGGCGGCCGCAACGGTCACCCAGTGTGCATCCTTTGGCTCCAGTACCACTGTCTTGGTGGCACATGCGAGTCGCTTATCCGACGCCTTGGTGACCTTGGTTTGAAGCACGTAGAGGCCGACGACTCTTAGAACTTGAAGCATGAGGTTGTCCTTGGTGTACAGAATTTGGACGTCCCCGTTTTTTAGGGCCACCGCTTCCTTGTTGGTGAACACCACTGTCATGTTGTTTTTGGTGATTTGTGAGATGGATAGCAAGTTGGCTGCAAAGAAGGGAATGTACACCACCTTTTGAAGGTTGACCGCCTTCTCCGCACCATTCAAATTGAACGTGATCACCTTGTCCCCTTTGCCCATGGCTTGGACGACGCCGCCGTTTGCACGCTTGATACGCATGACATATGCGGCCATGTAGACAAATCCACCCTTCTCTTTTGATGAGTGGTGGCTGGTGCCCGAGTCAAGGGCGAATTCCCCGGGCCTAAGGATTGCTGCCCCCTTCATGGGCAACCGCCTAGCCATCATGTTGGTGATCTCCTTCTTCTCCTTTCCACCTTTGTTACCGCCTTCTTTCTTGGGAATACGGCAGTACCTAGCCCAGTGCCCAGCCTTGTCACAGTTGTGACAGTTGCCAGGCTTCTTGGAACTCTTCCCGCCACCATTGCCTTTCCCTCCACCACCACCGCTTCCACTGTTGCCTTGAGTGGACGGAGAACTTGCACTTTATCCACTGAAGCGAGAGGCATAAGCTGAGATGTTTGCCTCACTGCCACGACGTCGCATGGACTCGTTGCGGACGTGTTCAGGATCAGCCTCATACGTCAGATCTGCCTCCTTCCAACCGCCAAATATGGTGATCAAGGATCCCCAGTTGTCCGTCACTGCCATTCGAAGGATCATGGCACGCATGTTGGAGTCGAGATTCCATTCCATTTGTTAGACCTCTTGCAGCACGTTGTCAAACGACCGCAAAAATACGGGTATCGGTTCTCCTTCGCTCACCCTCATCAACATTAACCATTGGAAGATGAAGAGTTGGTTTGCTAGGGCATTCGATTGATGCACGCGTGAGAGCTTTACGTAGGCCTTGGCAGCCAACGTGCATCTTGTTATGTGGGAGTGTTGAGTCTCGTTGATGGACACCACAAGAATGGCAAGAGCCATGTTGTTCTTTATCGTCCATGCTACAAGGTCAACCGCATGCGTAGTCACCGTCGCATCTGCGGGTGCTGTCTCGGTCCCCTTTAGGCTGTCGAGGTAGCCAAGCACGTTTATGACAATCTCAAATTTCCATTTCCACGAGGGAAAACCTGTCCCTGTGAACTTGTACATACCCACCTCAAGGCGGGCTTGAGTCGGATCCGCCATTTCCTGTGTTTTCTCGTCTTCTCTACTTCGCTGCTACTCCGCTTTGTTGATGCCAATGAGGCTGATGAGGATGCTGACTACGACCTTTGTCAAAGGTACAGTTTGTTACGTTGCATACCCCTCCCGCCGGTGATTGCCTAAGGTGATGGTGCCTTCGTGAGAGAACGGACTCGGGGTCGTACCACCTTCTAAAAAGGGGTAGAGTTTAATCCCGTTGCGGCTTGAGGGTCTTGTCCAACATGGACAGAGCTGTTCCTCGTCCCCTAGTCCGCCACGTGCATGCACCCTACCTGAAGAAGCTAATGGAGCCGATGGAGCAGATGGAGCCATCCGATGTTCGTGTCCCTGTTGTACCTGTGCGCCCTGTGAGACCACGCCCTAGTTGGTCTTGGAAGTGTGCCTTAGAACCAGAAGTGTGGGCCCATAATCCTTTGTCAATGCAGCGGATAGCAATGGTCTAGAAAACGGGTCCCAACATGGGAGGCCACTAACCGTTCTTCGTATTGCAACCAAGATAACATACTACCCTCAAACGAGGGATCCACACTTTAGGTTCATTTGGTTTGCAACCTCACAAAATGCGAATGTTGGTCTTTACTGTCTACCTTTGGATGGACACTCTGTGAGGACTCTCAAAGGCAAGAACTGTGAATGGATGCATGCAAGGTATAGGCTTTTATACTTGTACACCTTTACTAAAGCTTCTGCTTGTAGTGGCTCCACTAGAGCCAACCTCAACCTACAGTCCTTCTTGGCGCGTCCTTAGACCGCCAAGTGTCATCCTCAAGCCAGGCTATAGAAAGCTTCCTAGAAACTTCCTATCCTAGTTTGGGCCACAAAAGAAATTGCAGCTATCGCAAGGTTTGAACCCGCGACCTCTCGTTTGAGACTCCACTGCCTATTCAACAATGCCAAAAAGGTATGGTACCTATGATGAGCCACAAGGAACATACCCATTATGGGCAGTGCATTCCTCGCCCATCTCAGAACAGACCAAGGGGACATACTCCATAGAGCACTATATGCATTGTCTGTATGTGTAGCAAGCAAGCTAGGCAGTGGACAAGGTGCATACTATTTCAACACTCTGGTTTGCTCCACCGTTCTTTGGCTTTCTTCACCTTTCCCTGGCCTCCTCCTCCTTTATCTTGCTTGCTCCACCTTCCCCTGCTGGCTCTATTTTCTGCTTGCTTGCTCCACCTTTCCCTGCCTTGCTTCACCTCTCTCTGGCTTGCTCCACCTTTCTCTGGCTTGCTCCACCTTTCTCATGCTTGCTCCACCTTTCTCAAGCTTGCTCAACCTTTCTTTCACTTGCTCTACCTTTCCCTGGCTAGCTCCGCCTTTCTCTGCCTTGCTCTACCGTTCTCTGGCTTGCTCCATTGTTCCCTGGCTTGCTCCAACAGTCCCTGGCTTGCTCCACCTTTCCCTTGCTTGCTCCACCTTTCTGTGGCTTGCTCCACCTTTCTCTGGCTTGCTCCGCCTTTCTCTGGCTTGCTCCACCTTTCACTGGCTTGCTCCATCTTTTCCTAGCTTGCTCCACCGTTCTCTGGCTTGCTCCACCTTCTTCCGGCTTGATCCACCATTCTCTAGCTTGCTCCACCTGTCTCTGGCTTGCTTAACCTTTCCCTGACATGCTCCTCCTTTCTCTAGCTTGCTCCACATTTCTCTGGCTTGCTCCAACGTTCTCTGGCTTACTCCACCTTTCACCGGCCTGCTCCACCATTTTCTGGCTTGTGCCACCTTTCCCTGGCTTGCTCCACCTTTCTCTGGCTTGCTCGACTGTTCTCCATCTTGCTCCGCTGTTCTCTGGCTTGCTCCAAGTTTCTCTGGCTTGCTCTGCCTTTCTCTGGCTTTCTCCACTTTTCTCTTGCTTTCTCGACAATTCTCTGGCTTGCTTCACCTTTTTTTGTCTTGCTCTACCTTTCTCTGGCTTGCTCTAGCATTCTCTGGCTTGCTCCATCTTTCTCTGGCTTGCTCCATCTTTCCATGGTTTGCTCCACCTTTCTTTGGCTTGCTCAACCTTCCTCTGGCTTGCTCTACCTTAATCTTGCTTGCTACACCTTTCTCTGGCTTGCTCCAGCTTTCTTTGGCTTGATCTACCAATCTCTGGCTTGCTCCACCATTCTCTGGCGTGCTCCACTTTTCTGTTGCTGGTTCCACCTTTCTGTGGCCTGCTCCACCTTTCCTTGGCCTGCTACACCGTTCTTTGGCATAATCCACCATTTTCAGGCTTGCTCCACCTTTCCCTGGCTTGCTTCACCTTTCTCTGGCTTGCTCCACCTTTCCCTGGCTTGCCTCACCTTTCTCCGGCTTGCTTCACCTTTCTGTGGCCTGCTCCACCGTTATCTGGTTTACTCCACCGTTCTCTGGCTTGCTCCACCTTTCCCTGGCCTGCTCCACCTTTCTCTGACATGCTCCACCGTCCTCTGCTGGCTCTAGCTTTCTCTGGCTTGTTCCACCTTTCCCTTTCTTGCTCCACTTTTCTTTGGCTTGCTCTACCGTTCTCTACCTTACTCCACCTTTCTCTGGCTTGCTCCCTCTTTCTCTGGCTTCCTCCTCTTTTCCGTGGCTTGTCCAACCTTTTTCTGGCTTACTCGACCTTTCCCTGGCTTGCTCGACCATTGTGTGGCTTGCTCCACCATTCTCTGACTTACTCCACCGTTCACTGGCTTGCTCCACCTTTCTCTGACTTGCTCCACCTTTCCCTGATTTTCTCCACCTTTCTCTGGCTTGCTTCACCTTTCTCTGGATTGCTCAACATTTCTCTGGCTTCCTCCACCTTTCTCCGGCTTGCCCCACCGTTCTTTGGCTTACTCCACCTTTCACTCCCGAAATCCACCGTTCTCTGCTTTGCTCCACCATTCCCCAGCTTGCTCCATCTTTCTCCGGCCTGCGAAACCATTTTGTGACTTGCTCCGCCGTTCTCTGGCTTGCTTCACATTTCTCTGGCTTGCTCCACCTTTCTCTGTCTTGCTCCACCTTTTTCTGGCTTGCTCCACTGTTCTCTGGCTTGCTTCACCTTCCTTTGGCTTACTCTATCTTTCTCTGTCTTCCTCCACCATTCTCTGGCATGCTCCACTATTCGCTGGATTTCTAAAACTTCCACTGCCTTGCTCCAACTTTCACTGCCTTGCTCGGCCTTTCTCTGTCTTGATCTACATTTATCTAGCTTGCTCTACCAATGTTGGCCTGAGGGTGAGTGTGCACCCTGGAGGGTCCCTAGCAGTGGCTGGTTCACACCACCAACTCTTTTTGGAGAGACTGAAACTTTGGAGGCAACTGGTTCCAAGGATGGCAGAAAACTGGTCAGAGAGTGAGGCAATCGTTTTGGCCTCAATTGACTGGGAATGCACTCTTGATCAATGCCCACAAGCAGTGGAATATCTTAGCCACTGATCCAAGATTTCACGAACACAAAAGCATTTCAGATTTGGGGCTTCCCAGCAGATTTTATTGCTTCTAGAGTGCTCCTTGGTAGGCTGTCCTTTTCCCACCTAGGAAGGCATCCCTTCCCTCCTCTAGAAGCTTGTGCCCCTTCCTATATTCCTCAGCTTGCTTCTAATAGGAGGGAACGTGTCCAGAAGACCAAGACACCTCTAGATGCCTTGTAAGACAAGTCACCCCTTCTAGAAGGTGTGCCACCTTCCTGGACCCTCACCTGACCTTCTAGAGCTTTAAGGAGGAATTCTAGAGGTTGAGCTAGCCTCCTGGCATGTACTTCCCACTTCCCTTGAGGCAGGGCAGAAATTCATCTTGTAGGACTTGAACCCGGGCCCGTGCCTCTAGAGGTGGACACCATTAACCACTAAGCCACTAAGGCTTGTCTTTTTGGTGTTCCTTTTTGGAGTCACTCTTGCCGTGGTGAGGAGCATCAATCCAACAATCTCCCCCTTGCGCATCACCCATGGCAGTCGTCCATGCTCAACCTGCAACTGAGGAGCCTTTCTCCTCATGGGAGGCAAGCTTACATTTTATTGCTCCCTCCCACTAAGCCCCATCCTTCTTGTCCACTGCCTCCTTCAGGCTCCTCTAGCGTGAAGAAGACTTGTGCAAACCCAGTCCAAATGCCCTTGTCCGCAGTGTCCTTCTTAGTCCTTCTTAGTTCTTCTTCGCACACTATTGCTTATGCGGGGCTCTTGAGGCGGTTGTTGTTGTTGTTGGTGTCCCCCTTCGGCGCCATCCTCTCCAAGCGCTTGCTCCCCCTGTCTTGGAGACCTTGGAGACATAAGTTGACTCCCCGCCTCCACGTCCATCTCCGGTGCTTCAGAATCTTCATCCAAACTGGCCGGAATATATTCTGCCGCTCGCCCATCCCTTGGGCAATGCTCTCAGATTGATGGTGATGCGAGGATGTCACCCTCCTTCACGTCCTCTGGCGTCTCCCCCTCAAGGAGTGGCATCCACTCCTCCCTCTTGGTGAGACCTGCCTCCTTGTCTGTCAAACGGCTTTTCTCGTCGAACGTGACGTCATGACTCTGGACAATCTGTGGCCTCCTTGGGTCAAAGAGCCGGTACGCCTTGCTTCCACTCTCATATCCAAGGAAAAAACACTGGCGGGTACGCGGGTCCAGCTTGCTCCGTCCCTGACGTACCTGCATCATTGCATATGCAACACAACCAAATGAGCGGAGGTGACCCACCGCCGGCTTCCTCCCGCTCCACACCTCTTGTGTCGTCTTCCACGCCTTGCTCTCCTTGTCCTTCAGCGGCTTGGTCGGCATGAGATTCATGATGAATGCTACTGTCCTTGCCGCCTCCGCCCAATACCATTGTGTAAGGCCGGCGTCGCTCAACATGGATCGCACCATGTTAAGGATTGTGCAATTCGCTCTCCTTGCAACGCCATTCTGTTGTGGGGAGTGTGGAGTTGTTTTCTACCACTCAATCCCCTTGCTCTTCATCCCCCTAAGGCACCCCGAATATTCACCGCCGTTGTCACTCCGGAACGCCTTCACCTTCAACTCTGTTTGCCGCTCCACATTAGCCACAAACTCCTGCATGCATGCAATGACCTCACTCTTCTGCTTCATTGGGTAGAGGTAAAGTTTTGGGCTGTGGTCATCGATGAAGGCGAGGAAGTAGCGAGCTCCGTCGATGGAGCTCTCAAGTGGTCCACATACATGTGTGTGTACCACGGCCAGTTTTGAAGATGCACGCGTCCCCTTGGTGACAAACCGCTGCCGAGTTGATTTTGCCAATGATGCATGGCTCACACACGGTCTCTTTGGTTGCATCAAGGCCGCTGATTTGGAGACCCCACACCACTTCCCTCTTAGCCATCTCCTTTACTTTTGATGGAGAAATGTGGCAGAGTCGGCCGTTCCATAGGTCCAGGTCTCCTCCATCCTTCGTTGCAAGATTGGCAGTGTTGGATCCCACCCGGCTGTTGAGGATCTTCGCGCGCAGCAGGTACAAGTCCTCGTCCCTCTTGGCACGTGCAATGACCTCACCTTTGCCCTCTTTGCGGATGATGGCCTCCTTCTTTGTGAAGAGCACCTCAAGTCCCTTGTTGGTAAGTCGGCTGACAAAAAGCAGGTTTGCCCCATAGTTGGGCATATGCAGCACATCGTAGATTGTGTTCGTGAAAGGTTTTCCATCCACAGTTGACTCAATGCATATGTCATCCTCACCGGCGGCCACCTCTGTTTTTCCATTGGCTACCATCATGTGTCTCTCCGAGGCGCCGTAGGTGACAAATGCCGCCCTGTTGCATTGCATGTGGCGGTCTGATCCGGAGTCAATGACGCCAACTCCCGGATCCTTCAAGTTGGTGGACTTGTACGCCATAAGGGCATGCTCATCTTTCTTCCCGCTCTGCTGCGACCGATCTGTTTTCTTCTTGGGACAGTTGCGCGCATAGTGGCTCTCCTTGCCGTAGTTGAAGCATCCCCCCTTCTTGTCACCTTTCTTGGTGCCCTATTTGGCACCTTTCCATTTGTCGCCTCAGCCTCCACTTTGAGGATGAACCGTGTAAGCTGAAATTGATGCCGCTTCACTCTCTTGACTACCACATCGCATCCACTCATTGCGCACGTACTCAGCAACCTTCTGGTACATCAGCTCGTCGGAAGGCCAGCCACCAACGACTGTGATCATGGGACTCCAAGTTTCCGGCAAGGCCAGAAGGAGGATCATAGCTTGCAACTGAGAGTCGACCTCCCAACCAATGGCCACGCACTCCGCTGCGAGCGACTCAATCTGCTGCATGATGTTTTTGCCTTTATTGGCTTGGAGGGTGACGAGCCGTTTGAAGATGAAGAGCTGATTGGCAAGGTTGCTTGACTGGTAGATGGAGCAGAGTTTTGACCATGCAACTGCGGCCAGGGTGCATCCTGGGATGCGCCCAAGTTGTGGCGGGCATAACGCGGACACAAGGAGTGCCAACGCCTTTTTGTTACGCTTCTTGTATGCCTCCTTCACCTCAGCCGTTGCATTCTCCGCAGAGCAGTCTCATCACCTTTTACAAGCTCAAGCAGTCCCTTGTCGTCAAGGAAAACCTCAAACTGCCACCTCCACAAGGCAAAGCTTGTCCCATCAAACTTAAGGACAGCTCGGCTGCTCTCTTGCTCACTAGTTGCCATGTCTTGCTACTGGAAGCGTGAAATCAAGCTGGCTTTGAACCCCTTAGATGCGTGGGCCCATAACCCTTTGTTGGCCTCAGGGTGAGTGTGCACCCTGGAGGGTCCCTAGCAGTGGCTGGTTCACACCACCAACTCTTTTTGGAGAGACTGAAACTGAGGAGGCAACTGGTTCCAAGGATGGCAGAAAACAGGCCAGAGAGTGAGGCAATAATTTTGGCCTCAATTGACTAAGAATGCACTCTTGATCAAGGCCCACAAGCAGTGGAATTTTTTTGCCACTAATCTAAGCTTTCCACAACACCAAAGAATTTCAGATTTGGAGCTTCCGAGCAGATTCTATGGCTTCTAGAGTGCTCCTTGGTAGGCTGTCCTTTTCCCACCTAGGAAGGCATCCCTTCCCTCCTCTAGAAGCTTGTGCCCCTTCCTAGATTCCTCAGCTTGCTCATAGTAGGAGGGAAGGTGTCCAGAAGACCAAGACACCTCTAGATGCCTTGTAAGACAAGTCACCCCTTCTAGAAGGTGTGCCACCTTCCTGGACCCTCACCTGGCCTTCTAGAACCTTAAGGAGGAATTCTAGAGGTTGAGCTAGCCTCCTGGTATGTACTTCCCACCTCCCTTGTGGCACGGCAGAAATTCATCTTGTAGGACTTGAACCCGGGCCCCTGCCTCTAGAGGTGGATACCATTAACCACTAAGCCACTAAGGCTTGTCTTTTTGGTGTTCCTTTTTGGAGTCACTCATGCCATGGTGAGTAGCATCACTCCAACAACCAATATCTTGCGTGCTCCACCTCTCTCTGGCGTGCTCCACCGTTCTATCACTTGCTCCACCTTTCTCTGGCTTGCTACACCTTTCTCTAGCCTGCTTCAGTGTTGTCTGGCTGGCTGAACCGTTTTCTGGCTTGTTCCACCTTTTCCTTGCTTGCTCAACCTTTCTCTGGCTTGCTCCACCTTTCCCTGGATTGTTCCACCTTTTTCTGGCTTGCTCCACCTTTCTCAAGCCAGCTCCACCGTTCTCTGGGTTGCTCCACTGTTCTCTGGCTTGCTCCACCTTTCTGTGGCTTGCTCCACCTTTCGGTTCCTCGCTCCATATTTCTCAAGCGTGCTCCACCGTTCTATGCCTTGCTCCATCTTTCTCTGGCTTGCTCCATCTTTCCCTGGCTTGCTCTACCTTTCTCTGGCTTGCTCCACCGTTCTTTGGCTTGCTCCACCGCTACATGACTTGGTCCATCGTTCTCTGGGTTGCTCCACCTTTCCCTGCCTTGCTGAACCTTTCTCTTGCTTGCTCCACCTTTCTCTGGGTTGCTCCACCTTTCTCTGGCTTGCTCCTCCTCTCTCTGGCTTGCTCCACCTTTTTCTGGCTTGCTCCACCATTCTCTGGCTTGCTGCACCGTTCTCTGGCTTGCTCTACTGTTCTCTCGCTTGCTCCACCGATCTCTTGCTTGTTCCACCTTTCTAATGCTTGCTTTACCTCTCTTTGCCTTTCTCCAGCTTTCCCTGGCTTGATCAACCTTTCTCTGGCTTGCTCCACCATTCTCTGCCTTGCTCCACCTTTCTCTGGCTTCCTCTACTGTTCTCAGGCTTGCTTCACTTGTCTCTGGCTTGCTGCACCTTTCCCTGACTTGCTCCACATTTCTCTCGCCTGCTGCACCTTTCTTTGGCTTGCTCCACCTTTCTCTGGCTTCCTCCACCTGTCTTTGCTGCCTCCGCCCAATACCGTTGTGTAAGGCCAGCGTCGCTCAACATGGATCGCACCATGTTAAGGATTGTGTGATTCTCTCTCTCTGCTGCACCTTTATGTTGTTGGGACTGTGGAGTTGTTTTCTGCCACTCAATCTCCTTGCTCTTCATCCACCCAAGGCATCCCGCATATTCACCGCCGTTGTCACTCTGGAATGCCTTCACCTTCAACTCTGTTTATCGCTCCACATCTGCCACAAACTCCTGCATGCACGCAAGGACCTCGCTCTTCCGTTTCATTGAGTAGAGGTAGAGTTTTTGATTGTGGTTATCAATGAAGGTGAGGAAGTAGCGAGCTCCACCGATAGAGCTCTCAAGCGGTCCACACACATTTGTGTGTACCACGGCCCGTTTTGCCGATGCACGCGTCCCTTTGGTCACAAACGGCTGCCAAGTTGATTTGCTAATGATGCATGGCTCACACACGGTCTCCTTGGTTCCATCAAGGCCGCTGATTTGGAGACCCCGCACCACTTCCCACTTAGCCATCTCCTTCATTGTTGATGGAAAAATGTGGCAGAGTCAGCGGTGCCATAGGTCCAGGTCTCCTCCATCCTTCGTTGCAAGATTGGCGGCGTTGGATCCCACAGACTTGTAGCAGGTACAAGTCTGTCCTACCTCTTGGCATGCGCAATCACCTCACCTTTGTCCTTTTTGGGGATGACGGCCTCCTTCTTTGTAAAGAGCACCTCAAGTCCCTTGTCGGTAAGGCGGCTAACGCAGAGCATGTTTGCCCCAAAGTTGGGCATATGCAGCACATTGTAGATTGTGCTCGTGACAGGTTTGCCATCCACAATTGACTCAATGTGGACGTTACCCTCACAAGCAGCCACCTCTATTTTTCCATTGGCCACCATCATGCGTCTCTCCAAGACGCCGTAGGTGACAAATGCCGCCCTATTGCATTGCGTGTGGCGGCCTGATCTGGAGTCAATGATGGCAACTCTCGGATCCTTCAAGTTGGTGGAGCTGTACGCCATACGAGCGTGCTCATCTTTCTTCCCGCCCCGCTGCGACCAATCTCTTTGCTTCTTAGGACAGTTGCGCGCGTAGTGGCCCTCCTTGCCGTAGTTCAAGCACTCCCCCTTCTTGTCACCCTTCTTGGTACCCTGTTTGGCACCCTTCCACTTGTCGCCTTGGCCTCCACTTTGAGGATGAACCATGTAAGCTGAACTTGATGCCGCTGCACTCTCTCGACCTCCACGTCGCATCCACTCATTGCACACGTACTGAGCAACCTTCGGGTACTTCAGCTCGTCTGAAGGCCAGCCACCAAGGACTGTGATCATGGGACTCCAACTTTTTGGCAAGGCCAGAAGGAGGATCATAGCTTGCAACTGAGAGTCGACCTCCCAACAAGTGGCCACGCACTCCACTACGAGTGACTCAATCTGCTGCATGACCTCCATGATGTTGTCGCCTTTGTTGGTTCGGAGGGTGACGATCCGTTTGAAGATGAAGAGCTGATTGGCAAGGTTGCTTGACTGGTAGATGGAGCAGAGTCTTGACCATGCATCTGCGGCCAGGGTGCATCCTTGGATGTGCCCAAGTTGTAGTGGGTACAACGCGGACACAAGGAGCGCCAACGCCTTTTTGTTGCGCTTCTTGTATGCCTCCTTCACCTCAGCCATTGCAGTCTCCGGCGGAGCAGTCTCATCAAATTTTAGGAGCTCAAGCAGTCCCTTGTCGTCGAGGAAGACCTCAAACTGCCACCTCCACAAGGCAAAGCCTGCCCCATCAAACTTAAGGATAGCGCGGCTGCTTTCTTGCTCGCTAGTTGCCATGTCTTGTTGTTGGAAGCGTGAATCAAGCTGGCTTTGAACCCCTTAGAGGCCTGGGCCCATAACCCTTTGTTGGCCTGAGGGTGAGTGTGCACCCTAGAGGGTCCCTAGCAGTGGCTGTTTCACACCACCAACTCTTTTTGGAGAGATTGAAACTGTGGAGGCAACTAGTTCCAAGGATGGAAGAAAACTGATCAGAGATTGAGGCAATAGTTTTGGCCTGAATTGACTGGGAATAAACTCTTAGAAAAGGCTCTCAAGCAGTGGCATATTATAGCTACTGATCCAAGATTTCCAGAACACGAAAGCATGCCAGATTTGGAGCTTCCTAGCACATTCTATGGCTTCTAGAGTGGCCCTTGGTAGGCTGTCCTTTTCCCACCTAGGAAGGCATCCCTTCCTTCCTCTAAAAGCTTCTGCCCCTTCCTAGATTCCTCAGCTTGCTTCTAGTAGGAGGGAAGGTGTCCAGAAGACCAAGACGCCTCTAGATGCCTTGTAGGACAAGTCACCCCTTCTAGAAGGTGTGCCACCTTCCTG